>JAWKAU010001147.1:0-15000 GCA_033398695.1 Orobanche coerulescens
CTACTGTCGGTCGTGGCGCACGCTAACCGGCAGGGGTAGCGCACGCTGTCGGCCGACTAGCATATGTTACCTGGGCGAGCTTTTTAGTCCAGAGGTTACTGGACAGGTCGGCTAGCGCGCGCAGGCTTCCGGTCGTAGCGCACGCTAGCGGGGGCCGGGCGGACAGGTTATGGTCGGCAGGATTGGTCGTTGGTGCCGGGTCATGCGGGCCCTGGCCGAGGGTGCTGGGCCGATACTGTCCGATAGCGCACGCTAGTCCGGGAAGGCTAGCGCACGCTAGCTCCGGCCCAGTATATAAATGACACAGCAACCACTTTTTCATTCGTTTTTCATTTCCTTTCTCTTCGGTCCGCGGCTGGAGCTTCGGAGGAGGTGGAGCCATGTTGTTAAACAACAAATCCATGAGGTTTCTGAGTATATATCACTGATCAATCATCCTATAACATCCTTCGATCCAGCGAATCAAGGTTAGATCTTTAGAACCCTATTTTTGGGGAGATTTGGGGGTTTTCGCGTTTTTGTCCGATTCATTCCGTTTTGTTGATTAATTCATGATGAATATGATTAATCTTGTTGGTATTCTTAGTTTCCCCATGGATTCATGGTATATTTCGTGGTTTTTACGGAATCGAGAGGGTTTGGTTGTGGTCCGCCCTCGTTGTCCTTTTTATACGAATATACATGAATCGTAGGTGGGTTTCCGGGTGTATTCCAATTCCGTATTCGTTTAGAATTGGTCGTGATTGTATTCTTCGAATCGTTAGGTTCGGTTTCGTGAGTTCCTAGCATTCGTCGGTGACTTTCCTTTCCGTTCGTTGCGTCGTCAACTATTCAAGGCAAGTATATATTTATGAATGTACGTTCTCGACTTTGAAAGTATGATATATTAACAGCATGATTATTTATATCCACTCTGGGGCGGGCCGACGGGTCCCCTGAGGGTTTCGTAGCCTCTGGTGTGATTCCACGGATGATATGAACGAACTACTCTGGGGTGGGCCGACAGGTCCCCTGAGGGTTCCGTAGCCTCTGGTGCGGTTCCACGGTATTCATATATGTATTGATGCGATGCTATGAGATTTAGTTATTCCGGAATACTAGTCTTGAATGTATGAATTGACGGTTACTTTTACTTTATTGTCGAGGAGTATTGTATTTCATGCATGATATGCTTGCACTAGCTATTCGACGGCTAACCCCTTTATGGGGAAAATACTTTTTATGTATTTCAGGTTCCAGGAGAACGGACAGGCGGGTAACGGGTCGGCATGAAGATAATGGGCAAGTGTGATACTGTGTCTTGTCTCCGGTTATATTTTTTTGGATTCCTCCATTCAGTGATGTTGTACTGGAATGGATTTTAAATACTCGAGTATTGTATTTCAGTTTTCCTTGATGTTCCGGCCTGTGTTGCCGAAGTATTGATTTGTGTGGTGATGTATATGGTTTCATTGGTTATGGTTTTGAATACCATTTGTATTGTCCTTCTTTTCATTGTATCTAGACCTTATCGGTCAAGTTTTACAGTTCCGCGTATGAATAGCCTTGTGGGTGTAACACCCCCAATCCGCTCAGGGATATTACACGCCGTAGAACCTTTCCTCAAGGATCTACCAGGCTGATAACAACATAGAACATCTCAACAATGCCTTTAAGGCTAAAATGACTCAGTAGACCGATTTGGTGTTTCAATAAATACATACAACTCAAACTCATTACATGCCCACGCAGGGGTCGAATACAAACACTCCCGTACAACGGGAAAGAATACTGCAGTGGAAAATAAACTATAACTAAACCAATGACCTCATACGGACCCTCGTGTGATTAGTATCATTCATCTTTCATCATCCTTCGTGCCGACCCTGTGTTAAGCTCCCAAACCTGAATGCAAAAACAGACATCCACCCCCCGAATACTCGAGGGTTAGCAAAACTCCACTGTTTTGCTAGTGCAAGAACAAAGTGCAAATACGAGCTACAATTCACATTCCACGAATAACAATAATCAGGAATCCTCAAAGTTTCAAACGTAACGAAAAGCACTTCCCGAGGCATGAGTTTGGTAAAATATTCCAAAGCCGAAAGATCACAAATCAAGGGAAACAAGTTATAAAACAGTTTAGAATGCCATCGAGAGTTTTTATAGAAAACAATTTAGGATTTCCGAATCCTTCTCTTTCCAAAAATCAACAGGGGTCACAGCCCAAAGGTTTTGTTTTCGCAATTAGAAAACCGACAATAATTCACAGGGCCAGAGCCCAACATCACGTGTCCTCGACGGACATAGAAATCAATACAACGTAATCACGCACGCGCATCGCCTAGGACCGGGACGAAGCCACAAATCCCACTCGAGGCCTCGAAGGATCCTCCCGAGCTGGCTAGCGAAACAAATTACACACATCTCACGGTTAGATCAATCGCTTGTTGCATCCTGGCCACATGATCGCATGCCATGTGCCACCATAGATTATCTCAGGCTTTCACGGTTGGATCAATCACTTGTTGCATCCTGACCACATGATCACGTGCCATGTGTCACCGTAGACCTTTAACCATATCCACACATTCACACAAATAACATATCACATCAATAATATCCAAACAACTCAACAAGAGGCATCAAACACTTAGCAAAATAAACGTCAAACCACAATGCACCGAAATGAAACAATATACGTCCACACGCAAATACCAAGTGCATCATCAACACCAAACATATCCATAGGATTCACATAGTCATTTACAAGACACACCATTCACAATACACACGCGTTTTGAAAACAAGCCTTTAACAAGGCTAACCCGAATCTTTTGAAAGTTCAATGCGAACGACCAACAAACACATTTAGACGATCACTAATTATCATATCCACAAAACAAGAAAAGTATGGGCAAGGTACTTGCCTCGAGTAACCACAAACGCGAAGAACCGATCGAATTAGGTTGGCACGAACCGATTACGAACTCGCCGACTCCACCGAGCGCTAATCCGCGACAATAAACTATGAACAACAATAACAATAATGAAAATGAATTCCATAGCACGACTTAAAGCCGTTGAATTCAAAGAACGAATGACGAAAGTTCAAGTGTTTCCCCCAAAATGGCCAAGAACATGATTCGTCCCGACAAAACACGAAAACGGAATTCCAAGTCGAAATATGGATATACAATCCATAGAATATGTTTAACAATATCTTTAAACAACAATCGGTCTATCAAAACCGAAAGGAAAACGAAATCAAGCATAAATCCCCTAAAAAGTCAACTCTAGGGATTTAAGAAAAATACCTTGATTCGGTAAAGAACAATGGATTAGATGATGTTATAATCACCTAGGATGCTCTAAAACACCTTGGAATGGACGAAAATTAGCCCAGGTCGCGAACCCTAGTCGCCACGTCTCAACCCGCGGAGGAAGAAGAAGAAATGAAGAAAAATGAAGAGTAATGGTCGTTGTCGGTTTATATCTTTGGGCGGCTTAGCGTCGCTAATACTACACGATTAGCGTGCGCTATCAAGCATCGAGAACAAAGCGTTACGCCAAAATGTCTGATTAGCGCGCGCTAGCTGCAAATGTTAGCGTGCGCTAACGAGACCCCGATCCCGATCCGGTAGCTCTGGGCCACGAAAATGCCGGGTAGCGCACGCTATCCTCCCCCCAGCGTGCACTACCAATGCACCCTAGCGCGCGCTATGTTACCACATAGCGTGCGCTAACCAACGTTCTAACCCAGTCCAGTAGTCTCGGGTGTTTACCTACACCGTTAGCGCGCGCTAACGGCAACACTTAGCGTGCGCTAACTTCGGAAACTTAGCGCGCGCTAGCCACAAAGCGTAGCGTGCGCTAACAACTCAGAGAGACAGCAACAGAACATCTCAGAAATGGGTATGAAGACATACCCACAACTTTGCGAAATTACAAAACAGCCCCAGATGTTCGAAACATCACGATACGACAATGAATAATCAAACCGAAGCTCACAACACGTATAACGACGTTAAATGAACTTACAAGAAACCCGAAACGACAGTTCCAAACGAGATTCGCAAGAATCGAACTCAAGCGCGGGAAAGTCGCTTAAGAACACGGAGCTCAACAAAACGACACTGAAACAAACTCGGATGCCAAAAAGTGCAGAACTAAATACTCTCAGAATGACGAAACGGTCACGAGCGAGTCGTCAAAACGGACTCCGGCCGAAAAAAAGAAATTTACCGAAAATCGAAAATTGCGGATATTACATTCTACCCTCCTTAAAAGAAGTTTCGTCCCGAAACTTAAAATAAGTAGGGAGGAGCAACATCCCGCCAAGAAAACTCAACGAGATACACAAGAAATGCGTAACTTTCATCCATCGGCGAAATGTTACAAGCAACGCAAAGGAATATACGGCGTGAAAACGCGCTCCACGACGACCAACACAACGCTATCGGTAAAAACATAATAAAACCAACAAGTGACAAGCGTCATCAAACAGATAATATTATCAAGTCAATTATCCGAACATTCACGAAACACAAAGTACCTATTACAAGGAAACACGCACAGTCGAGAAAACAGAAGGTAAACACAAACGATCCACAAGGGCAATCACAAACAATTCGGACTACACCGAAATCTTCAAAACCACACTAGGTATCTCTGTGTCCTTTCGGAGTAGAGACGCAACCTCGATCCCCAAATCTCTCAGCTACCGTCTCACAATGTACGGCTCGGTGACCCACCTGGCCACACTCGAAACAGCTGACTAACGGTGAACGACAATTCTTCGCAGTATGGCCTGCTCGACTACAGTTATAACATATCTTCGAGCTGATCACATTACTCACTGCAGGGGTACTACTCCTCTGATCACGCGATCTAGGAACCATCTTGGGATGACGAAACGAGGTCCCAACCTCAAGCGGCCCACTCCCCTGATTTCCTGAAAAGTTCCCAATGGTTTTCTGTTTCTTCGAGTCAGACATACTCTCGGTCGATAATCTGGATAGCTCATAGGCTAACGCCCTATTATGATAATCTCTCAAGGAAGTACAAGCGAGACCTGCCATGTATTGACGAATCTCCGGCTTCAACCGCCTACTAAAATGACAAATCTTGTCCTCCTCTGTCCTTACTTGATTCTGCACATAGCCGAGCTGTTTGCTAAAATCAATAATAGCTTGAGACAGTGGTACATCCTGCGGTTTCGCCGAAAAGAATTCATTAATATTATGATTTCTGATCGGCTCCGGACAAAACTCATCTCTCATGAATCTCTGGAACTCTGCCCATGTGACAACACGATCTTGAGGCTTAACAGCCTCCCACCAGCTAGCGGCATCTTTGTCGAAAAGATACTGAGCTACCGGGACCTTATGTTCTTCTGGACAATCAACTATTTCGAATATCTTTTCCAACTAGAAAAGCCAACCATCCCGGCCTAAAGCATCTGCAGCACCAGCGAAACGAGGGGGATTCATACGAACCACTTCTCGAAGCCACTGATTTGCACCAGTGTGCTGGGTCACATCTGTAACACGTTGAACTGCCTGAGGCAACTGAGTCATCTGTGTGGCTACCTGCTGTAAAATAGTAGAGACACTGATACCGATATCATCATCGGCAGCATGATCTCGACCACGCGTCTGATCGCTACGACCACGACCTCAGCCCCTCGGCATACTGAATAAGTAACCACTCAGCACAACAGAAAATCATAACATATAACACATACAACGATTACCATCGTAAGACAACACACACATGAATATCACAGCAACGACGGCATCGTTCGGCGACATCAACGACTCGAACGATAACCAGTGCACAATTACAAAACATCACGAAACAACCACGTATGTACACAATCATACAAACTCCAGTTCCAATAGCTCGCACAAGTGCGATAACACACAAATCATCACAAAATGACAACATTCAATACCAACATCTCACCTCTCACAAAGGGCTAATCACAAAAAATGCGTGGCAAACGACTCAACATTCACGCCACTAATTCCATCATACTCAGGAGCTAACATTCTAACGACAACGTGAATATCATACATACGTTTCTGGACTGCAAACAGGAATGATAGGTTTTAAAAATGAATACCACCTTTTTGAAAACAATTTGGAAACACCGGTAGATCTTGAGTATCACCTTACAAAAAAGTAGTACAAACACCATTATCGAGACTTTGAAGACCACCTTGCGTTTGAACAAAAATGAGGACACTTTTGTTTTAGTGAAAAACTTTCAGAAATATTCGACCCTCGGGTCTAAGTAAAAATATTTCTAAAACATTGTAAATATCTCAAAACATTTTGGTCCTCGAGGTAGAAGAATTTTGAAACATATTGTGGCACCTTGGATGTACCACGAGAAAATAATTCATTTTAAAAGTACGTCTCGAAATTTATTTTCTAAGATACTCAAGGTTTTTTTTTTCAAAAAAAAAAAATTCAATGGGCTAGAATGCCCAAAAATTTCAGGTAATTACCCGGAACATTATAGCGCCGTGGGTCCCGCGCTGGAACCCACCAGGATAAAAACCATTTACAAAAACGCCAAAAAGGCCGTTGACGGTAATATTCCAAAAACTCACAAAAGTCATTTACAAATACTAAATACCGTCATAAGAATTTTGCCAAAACGATCAAGGCCATAATGCCAAAAACTCGGTTAAGGGAATCGGTTTTCGAAATAAAGCTCGGTCGGTAAAATACCGAAAGCCATTTCAAAAGAACTCACGCAGCGGATAAAAGAAATAAAGTCAAACATGCACAATCCAGCAACACTACTCCTCATATGAACGAAATATGAGGGTCAAATAACCACATATCAAGAAATCAAAATCCATAAGAGGATTCCGTCAGTTAACAAATAATTTTAAAAATAGCTCGTGTCACACGAGGCACAACACAAAGAAGGGAGACTTACATCCACAGGTCGCACGAAGATGATGATCGCCCACGATACTAATCACGACCAACAAACTCAGACGACGCTTCGCGACACGACTTAGTCAGACAAAATCCGACGAGACAAAACTCAACAGACACCACTGACCCGACAGCCTAGGTTTCCACAACCTTAGCTCTGATACCATTTATGTAACACCCCCAATCCGCTCAGGGATATTACACGCCGTAGAACCTTTCCTCAAGGATCTACCAGGATGATAACAACATAGAACATATCAACAATGCCTTTAAGGCTAAAATGACTCAGTAGACCGATTTGGTCTTTCAATAAATATATACAACTCAAACTCATTACATGCCCACGCAGGGGTCGAATACAAACACTCCTGTACAACGGGAAAGAATACTGCAGTGGAAAATAAACTATAACTAAACCAATGACCTCATACGGATCCTCGTGTGATTAGTATCGTTCATCTTTCATCATCCTTCGTGCCGACCCTGTGTTAAGCTCCCAAACCTGAATGCAAAAACAGACATCCGCCCCCCAAATACTCGGGGGTTAGCAAAACTCCACTGTTTTGCTAGTGCAAGAACAAAGTGCAAATACGAGCCATACAATTTACATTCCACGAATAACAATAACCAGGAATCCTCAAAGTTTCAAATGTAACGAAAAGCACTTCCCGCGGCATGAGTTTGGTAAAATATTCCAAAGCCGAAAGATCACAAATCAAGGGAAACAAGTTATAAAACAGTTTAAAATGCCATCGAGAGTTTTTATAGAAAACAATTTAGGATTTCCGAATCCTTCTCTTTCCAAAAATCAACAGGGGTCATAGCCCAAAGGTTTTGTTTTCGCAATTAGAAAACCGACAACAATTCACAGGGCCAGAGCCCAACATCACGTGTCCTCGACGGACATAGAAATCAATACAACGTAATCATGCACGCGCATCGCCTAGGACCGGGACGAAGCCACAAATCCCACTCGAGGCCTCGAAGGACCCTCCCGAGCTGGCTAGCGAAACAAATCACACACATCTCACGGTTGGATCAATCGCTTGTTGCATCCTGGCCACATGATCGCATGCCATGTGCCACCGTAGATTATCTCAGGCTCTCACGGTTGGATCAATCACTTGTTGCATCCTGACCACATGATCACGTGCCATGTGTCACCGTAGACCTTCAACCATATCCACACATTCACACAAATAACATATCACATCAATAATATCCAAACAACTCAACAAGAGGCATCAAACACTTAGCAAAACAAACGTCAAACCACAATGCACCGAAATGAAACAATATACGTCCACACGCAAATACCAAGTGCATCATCAACACCAAACATATCCATAGGATTCACATAGTCATTTACAAGACACACCATTCACAATACACACGCGTTTTGAAAACAAGCCTTTAACAAGGCTAACCCGAATATTTTGAAAGTTCAATGCGAACGACCAACAAACACATTTAGACGATCACTAATTATCATATCCACAAAACAAGAAAAGTATGGGCAATGTACTTGCCTCGAGTAACCATAAACGCGAAGAACCGATCGAAGTAGGTTGGCACGAACCGATTACGAACCCGCCGACTCCACCGAGCGCTAATCCGCGACAATAAACTATGAACAACAATAACAATAATGAAAATGAATTCCATAGCACGACTTAAAGCCGTTGAATTCAAAGAACGAATGACGAAAGTTCAAGTGTTTCCCCCAAAATGGCCAAGAACATGATTCGTCCCGACAAAACACGAAAACGGAATTCCAAGTCGAAATATGGATATACAATCCATAGAATATGTTTAACAACATCCTTAAACAACAATCGGTCTATCAAAACCGAAAGGAAAACGAAATCGAGAATAAATCCCCTAAAAAGTCAACTCTAGGGATTTAAGAAAAATACCTTGATTCGGCGAAGAACAATGGATTAGATGATGTTATAATCACCTAGGATGCTCTAAAACACCTTGGAATGGACGAAAATTAGCCCAGGTCGCGAACCCTAGTCGCCACGTCTCAACCCGCGGAGGAAGAAGAAGAAATGAAGAAAAATGAAGAGTAATGACTGTTGTCCAGTTTATATACTGGACAGCTTAGCGTGCGCTAATACTACCTGATTAGTGTGCGCTATTGAAGCATCAGAACAAAATGTTCTGCCAAAATGTACAGTTAGCGCGCGCTAGCTACAAATGTTAGCGTGCTTCGCAGAGACCCCAATCCCAGTCCGGTAGCTCTGGATCGCCTGGCAATCGGTAGCGCGCGCTATCCTCCCCCCAGCATGCGCTACCAATGCACCCTAGCGCGCGCTATGTTACCACATAACGTGCGCTAACCAACGTTCTAACCCAGTCCAGTAGTCTCTGGACTGTTTCTGCACCACCCGTTAGCGTGCGCTAACGGCACCACTTAGCGTGAGCTAACTTCGGCAACTTAGAGCGCGCTAGCCACAAAGCGTAGCGTGCGCTAACAACTAAGAGAGACAGCAACATAACATCTCAGAAATGGGTATGACGACATACCCACAACTTTGGGAAATTACAAAACAGCCCCAGATGTACGAAACATCACGATACGACAACGAATAATCAAACCGAAGCTCACAACACGTATAACGACATTAAATGAACTTACAAGAAACCCGAAACGACAGTTCCGAACGAGATTCGCAAGAATCGAACTCAAGCGCGGGAAAGTCGCTTAAGAACACGGAGCTCAACAAAACGACACTGAAACAAACTCGGATGACAAAAACTGCAGAACTAAATACTCTCAGAATGACGAAACGCTCACGAGCGAGTCGTCAAAACGGACTCCGGCTGAAAAAAAAGAAATTCACCGAAAATAGAAAATTGCGGATATTACAGTGGGTTCCACGGAGGGGCTCACGGCGTTGTAATATACCCTGAATAATTTGGGGGTGTTACATATGGTACCGAGAATGGACTGAATGTACTTGATACGAAACCGACTACTCCAAGCGAAGAAGACGAAGTAAGAATTGACGTAAAACACCTCGACCATACTCCAACGTACTTGGGCGAGAAAACAGATACTTGGTACGGAGTTACCTTGATAATCGGAATTGGAATAACTTAAGGCAAATTGCAACTTGGGAGGGGGAAAAGGTCCAAGGGGTAGCAAAACAAAGAATTTTCATCATTTCTTTATTATAAAGGCAACAGAATTCTTGGCTACATGTTGTATGAAAAAGCGGCTGTCAACTTCAACTTGGAGACAAAGCCCAGCTTTTACTTTTATCAGCAAGTGATATGAGGAACCTTTTTATTATCATTTCTTATTTTAAACCCAGCTTGTAATAGTTTAGATTATCTTGTAAGGCTACTTTTGCCTATAAATAGTGGCAGTAGAGTTGTAAGGAAGATTATTGAATGTTGAAGAATTAAGAATACACTTTGTGTTTTTCCTGGTGAATGCTTTTCATCAAAACTTTGATTATTATTCGACGCGTCTTCGAATCTTAATCCGGTTGATTCTCAATAGGTCTTGAGAAGAAATCACTTTATCGAATTATAGGTCTAATTCGATAAAACAACTATTTCTGTCATGTTTCGATATTCTGTTTCTTTTCGATACAGTTTTATACTTGTACGATATTTCGCATCAAGTGTTGTTCGATCCTTCGAACTTGTTTCTTGTTTTCAATTCGCATCTGACCGAAACGTGCTGTTTCGAGTGTCGCTGTTTGGAGGTGGTCTGTATCAAGCCTTTTGCATTTGGACCAAGTTCCTATCTTGTTGCTGTATCGAGTTGCCATCATCCTTTCCTATCGCGAGTGCGCGCCGCTAACCCGTGTTATTGCTGTAGCGAACTGGTGTTCTCGGTTCCCGAAATTCCCTTGCTGAATAGCTTCCGCTCGTCAAAACAGCTTCCTGCTGTGTCGATAGCGAATTCCCATCATCAGCGAGAATTCGTATCATAAGTGGCATCGGAGCCCAAGTTCTTGATCTTTGGCATTATGGGTCTCAACGACGCTGATTTCTTGGCAAAACTTCGCGACGCATTGCGTGATGTACCAGAACAACGCGACCAGCGTTGGCAACCTATGTGTGGTGACTATGAGCGACCCTCACGCCATGTCAAAGAGTTCAAGGTGAACGAGCTTCCGGAGTTCGTTGGAGGGACAGATCCTGAAATTTACCTGGAATGGGAACGAAAAATTGATCGTATGTTCGAGTTTAAAGACCTCGACGATAAGAAACGGTGCAAGTATGCAATTCTCAAGTTGGGGAAAGGTGCTTCACTTTGGTACGAAGGAGTTAAAACACGAAGAGCTCATGCGGGGAAAGAAAAGATCCGTTCGTGGGATTCATTAAAAAGAAAACTTCGTAAAAGATATGTATCAACATCACACAGGTTGTCCTTGTACAGGAAGATAGCAGATCTCATGCAAGGAAAGTTGAATGTCAGTGAATACATTGAGGAGTTTGAGAATCTTACCTTAATGGGAGAAATAGAGGAGAATGAGGAGCAGAAGATGTCGCGATTCTTGCGGGGCTTGAACCGAAGCATAGCTAACTCGGTGGAACTGTGTCCATATGAGGACTTCGATACATTATGTGGGCTATGTGTGAAGTTAGAAGCTCAAAACTGGATGAAGTTGTATAAACCCGAGTTTCCAGTCAAATTTGGAAACCCAAGCGTCGGGTCTAGTTCAACTACTAAGGCAACTGTACCGACTCCGGTCCCTGTTGCGATTCCTAAGACACCCTACATACCGAAGGAGACAAGTTTGGCTAAAGTAAGATGTTTCAAATGCCAAGGGTTTGGGCATTATCAAAATGCTTGCCCGAACAAACGAGTGGTGACACTAAGAGAAGCTGTCACGATCCGAGACGAATTGTTGGTTGAGGAAGAAAGACTGGGTGATGTATTTGATTTCGACATAAAAGATGAAGAAGGAGAAGAATGTGAGACTTACGATACTCCAAGCTATGAGACGGCTTTAGTTCTGCGTACGCTACAAGACAAAGCTATTTCGAATGATTCGGAACAGCGGAATCAAATATTTCACACGAAGTGTCAAGTTGGAAATAAATGGTGTAGTTTGATCATTGATTGAGGGAGTTGCACCAACGTCGCTTCCAGCGAGATGGTGACTAAACTCGGGCTGACCACTATGACTCACCCAAAACCTTACACTTTGCATTGGATCGATGATGGGAGCAAAATAAGGGTGACTAAACAAGTGAGGATTGGACTAGCCATGGGTTCATATGAAGACAACGTACTATGTGATGTACTCCCGGTGGATGCATGCCATGTACTGTTGGGAAGACCATGGATGTTTGATAGGGCCGTTTTACACCGAGAAAGAAGCAATGAGTAGGAGTTACGGGATAAGGGCAAGAAGATTGTGCTTAAACCAATGTCACCTCAAGCTATTCACTCTATGAGTTCTAGTCGGAGTGAAAAGCCAAAACTGGCCATGTTTGCTAGCGAACGGGATGTGGAACATGCTATTAATGAGGGCAAGTGCGTGTACCTGTTGGTTCTGAAGGAGACACGGGATGGTAACATGGTTGTGCGGAACGACGAGAGGATAGATGCCTTATTACACGAATTCGCGGATAATTTTCCCGAAGAATTACCGTCGGGTTTGCCACCTATTTGTGGGATTGAACATCAGATCGACCTCATATCGGGTGCGTCGCTACCTAACAAAGTTGCCTATAGATGTAATCCCTCGGAGATGAAGGAACTATAAAACCAAATCGAAGAACTAATGAATCGTGGGTGTGTTCGAGAAAGCCTAAGTCCTTGTGCGGTTCCGGTATTACTGGTTTCTAAGAAAGACGGATCTTGGAGGATGTGTATTGACAGTCGAGCCGTAAATAATATAACCATCAAGTATCGATTTCCAATTCTAAGGCTTGATGACATGTTGGATGAATTACACGGATCCGTGATCTTTTCAAAGGTTGACCTACGGAGTGGTTATCACCAAATCCGGATGAGAGAAGGAGATGAGTGGAAAACGGCCTTCAAAACTAAACACGGACTGTATGAATGGACCGTTATGCCGTTAGGCCTTACAAATGCGCTGAGTACTTTCATGCGCTTGATGAATGATATACTTAAACCATTTTTAGGGAAATTTGTGGTTGTATACTTAGATGATATTTTGATCTACAACCGATCATTGCAAGAACATTTCGAACACTTGAGACAAGTATTCGAAACCCTTAGAGACCAGAAGCTGTATGGAAAAAAGGAGAAGTGCTCATTTTTGGTCGAAAGTATAGTCTTTCTTGGCTATTTTGTTTCAAAGGATGGAGTGTCGGTCGATCAAGCAAAGATCGAAGCAATTAAGTCCTGGCCGGTTCCCACTACAGTGACGGAAGTTAGATCGTTCCACGGACTGGCTTCATTTTACCGAAGATTCATTCGAGGTTTCAGTACCATTGCAAGCCCAATAACCGAATGTTTGAAGAAGGGTACATTTAATTGGAGTCGGGCTGCTCAGGAGTCGTTTGCAAATTTAAAGGCGAAGTTGTGCGAAGCACCAATCTTAGCATTACCCGATTTTTCGCAACCGTTCGAGGTAGAATGTGATGCTAGCGGCGTTGGCATTGGAGCGGTTCTCATTCAGGGAAAGCGACCTATTGCGTATTTTTCAGAAAAGTTAAACGGTGCTCGTCTCAATTATTGTACATACGACGAGTTTTATGCTATTGTGAGGGCTCTAGATCATTGGAGTCACTATCTTCGGCCGAAGCATTTCATCATACATTCGGACCCTGAATCATTGAAGTATATTAACGGGCAACACAAGTTGAGTCCCAGACACGCGAAGTGGGTGGAATTCTTGCAATCATTTCACTTTTCATCGA
The DNA here is from genome assembly GCA_033398695.1 of Orobanche coerulescens. Lineage (NCBI taxonomy): Eukaryota > Viridiplantae > Streptophyta > Magnoliopsida > Lamiales > Orobanchaceae > Orobanche > Orobanche coerulescens. The sequence goes on from JAWKAU010001147.1 coordinate 13,801, forward strand.
AGTATAAGGACGGTAAGAGCAATGTGGTGGCTGATGCGCTATCCAGGCGGTATGCCTTACTCTCTACCCTTGATGTTTGATTGCTTGGATTCGATACAGTAAAGGAGTATTACGACGGTGATGCAGATTTTGGCGAGACCTTCGCTCTATGCAAACCTAGGCTGATGGGAGAATTTTCGATACAGGAAGGCTTCCTTTTTAAAGGAAATCATCTTTGTCTACCCAAACACACGATTCGAGAACTGCTGGTTCGAGAGGCACACGGGGGAGGTTTGGCTGGCCACTTTGGCTCGGCTAAGATGTGCTGAAAGAACATTTTTATTGGCCAAAGATGCAAGGGGATGTCAATAACATGATTAGTAAATGTGTGACATACCATGTTACGAAGAGTTCGTTCAAACCAGGGGTCTACACACCTTTACCGACTCCGGAGAGGCCGTGGGAAGATGTCTCGATGGATTTTATTGTTGCTTTGCCTCGAACCCAATGAGGTAAGGATGCGATTATGGTTATTGTCGTCGTTTTTCAAAGATGGCACATTTTGTTCCTTGTCACAAAACCGATGATGCGAGTAATGTTGCTGACTTGTATTTCCGGGAGGTGGTGCGATTACATGGAGTTCCGAAAACTATTGTTTCGGACCGGGACTCGAAGTTTCTAAGCTACTTTTGGAACACATTGTGGAGAAAGGTGGGAACCAAGCTTTTGTTTAGTACTTCACATCATCCTCAAACCGATGGACAAACTGAAGCAACTAATCGAACACTGGGAACACTGTTGCGAGGCTTGGTGAGCAAAACACAAAAGGACTGGGATCTGAAACTGGCACATGCGGAGTTTGCTTATAATCGATCTCCTACTCATGCCACAGCGTATTCGCCATTCGAAGTAGTTTACGGTCTAAATCCTTACATACCGCTAGACTTAATACCATTACCAAATGACGAGTTGGTGCATAAGGACGCGGAATCAAAACTAAAATCGATGATGAAATTACACGAACAGGTGCGGGATCGAATCAAGTAAATAAACGAGACATACAAAAGGAAGTCGAACAAGCAAAGAAAGCCGAGACCATTCGAGGTTGGAGATTTAGTTTGGTTGCATTTGAGGAAGGAACGATTCCCGAATAAGCGCAAGAACAAATTAATGCCACGAGCTGAGGGGCCATTTAAAATAATTGCGAAGGTGAATCACAAT
>JAWKAU010001148.1:0-15000 GCA_033398695.1 Orobanche coerulescens
CCCTGCCAACTCAGCCCATTAGCGTGCGCTACGGGCACTACTAGCGCGCGCTACTCAACACGAATAGCATGTGTTAGCTCATGCCTAGCGTGCGCTAACTGCTAGTCCAGAGGGCAGAACCCATCTCCTGCCTCTGCCAAGCCCGAACCATTAGCGTGCGCTACAGGCGAAGCTAGCGCGCGCAACTCAACAGAAATAGCATGCATTAGATTAGGCCTAGCGTCTGCTACCTGTCTCTCTCAAAACATCGCTGAAAGGTCCAATCAATACGAACATGTCCCGAAAGACGAAACTCTAAAATCAACATCTTAAAAAATGCTTACAAGAGCGACAAAAGTGAAGGAACGTTAAAGCCAACAATTCATATAAAGTACGGGTATTACAAGCTTAATGTTATTTTTCTACTTAAATAATTGTAAATTTATATTTGCCAAGTAAGTAGTTGCAAGTCAAATAATTTGTATATTTGTACAGCAATCAAGAAGTTGTTGTCTCATTAAAACTTCGCCAAGTAACAAAACTCAATAGGAGAAAATAAACCTTGGTCAAAGAAACGAGTACAACACATGTGATTAAGTTTCTTTATAAATCACTCATCCTTGTAATCTTTACATCAATCTCGAAAGTTGAAAATCTACAGCTTCCCTTATGTTCACTGCCTCGTTAAAAACCTTCCTAAGTAAAACAACCCAGTGAGAAAAATAAATCTTGGTCTAAGAAAAAGAATGCAACCTATGTGAGTATGTTCTCTTATACCTCACATATTTTTTCTTTTATGATCCTTCCGTCGAGGGATTTACAAGTTGCATTATATCAACAAATCCTACCAACACATTCTACGGGGTAGTTGCTTTGGCGTCAATATTTACTTTAGCGTTGGCCTTATCGATAGCAGTTTCCTTTGTCTGCTTATAGGGAAAGAACAGTCTTAAGTCAATGGTTCCTTTTAAGTACCAGAAAATATTCTTGATATTATTCCACTGATGTGCATCAGTGTTGAACTAAATCTAGTCAGCAGATTAACTGAGTGATATCAGGTTGTGTACAGTGAGTCAAGTACAATAATGCGCTATTGTACTTAAATAGAAAATTTCAGTTCCTAAAGCTCTTCATAACTTTCCTTTAGACGAAATAGATCTTTCTTTTGCATCCACACGTTCGACCTATCATGGGAGTGCTAGTCGGGTGGGTGTACCTTTTCCATGTTAAAGCGCTTGAAAATCTTCTGGATATAAGAAGAGTGGTGGATAAGGATTTTAAAAACTCGATGTTATATATCAATGCCTCGACAGAACCAAGTTTTTCCAAGATATTTCATCTCAAACTCAAATTTCCAATATCCGGTGGTTTCTCTTATTTCATCAAGAGTGCCGATTATGTTCATGTCATCGACGTACATTGCGATGAACTTATTTCTTGTGAGGACGCAGGGACATAGTTCTCCGTTCTTATATCCCTTCCCAATCAAGTAGTCACTTAGACGGTTATACCATATCCTTACGAATTACTTCAAGCCGTAAAGTGAGTGTTTCAGGCGAATTGCAAATGCACTCTATGGTCCATATCACTTGATTTGGGTAATAAAATGCCATCGGACACTTTCATATAAATATCCACATCTACATCATCATAGAGATACACAGTACTATGCGAATAAAATAGCTGGACGTATATGTGGGAGTATACTTCCTCGTCATCAATCCAGGGCATTGTAAGAAGCATTACTTCGTAAACCTTGTAAATTAGGACTCCAATATTCTCACTATGCTTTACGATCAAGGCTCGTTTATGTCCTGCCTGATTTACACTTGTTAGGTTAGCACTACCTGCACCAAATACATGTCTCTTTGTTAGCAAGTCTAGTTTTACTTGGAATATTTTTCTTATTGGCCAACCAGCACTATGTTGATTTTATCCAACTGAGAGGTTCGACATCGTCGTACTTAGTGATTCATTGAATAACATATCATCAAAGTGGGTGGTTGGTCAGGCCACACTCTCATGATCATCGAGATTCTTAATTTTCGGAAAATCATATCTTCGGTGCATCCCCCTCGTCATGATTCATGGACATAACAGAATCAAGCATGATCTCATGAAATGAGTTCGTTGATGATTAATAGGTAAATTTGTGCCATACTCTACCTCTTCCTTGGGTGAGTATTTAGTCGATCCATGAGTCTTATATATCTTCCTTTGCGCGGAGCCACAACCCCAACCACACCTCAACTAGGTATAGTTGCATCATTCGGTTCATTAGCGATGTGCCCTTACTGGGGACTTCTAACCTTACAGGAAGATTTGCAGCTGTAATGTGAGATGTTGTCACTTTAGCGATATTAGTAAATACATCAGACATCGAATCTGCTACATTGTGAAGATCGAGTATTCATTGTGCTTCACATTAACATTGTGAAGTTTGGCAATCATCATGAGACAAAGTGGGGACATAAAATGACAATTCCTGTCATTCCCCGAGAAATTATGTCTTCTCCTCTCCTTCTAACGATGGGAAGGTTGTCACATCAAAGTGACAATCTGCAGATCGTGCGGTAAAAAGATTATCTGTCAAGGTTTCAAAAAGCGGATAAACGTTGTGGTTTCTTATCGAACGTGAATATTTAAGCATTTCTAAATACCGATGCACTATGGGGCGCAGAAGTCACATATAATGCGTAACCAAATATATGTAATTTATAACCAAGTTCGTATGAGTACAAAGAACAAAAATTTGGCTTATCCAGATACCAACTAGTACGCATAAACTAATTGGTTAGCAGATGGTCTAAAGTGAACAAATGAAGTAAAGTTGCACGCAATATTGCATAATTCCATATGCAAATTGGTGCGCATAATCTCTAACATGCAATAAACATCAAGTACTTTTATGTGAACTCTCCGACATCATCAAGTTCTTTAAATGTGATAAGGGAGGTGAGCTCTTATAAGTTATCTTGGAAGTTCTGCTGCATTTTGGGTGGACAGTAGAGCGACATGTGACCAACTTGTCAGAGCATCCACCAAAACCATAAAATATATGTATGGTCTGCATACTAGATGGATGAGTCCATAAATATCTCCTTTTATTCGACGTGAGAATAGAATGTTTACTTTTATATCTTTAGCATATGAAGGTCTCGCTCCTATTTTGTCAAAAGAACAGGCTTTGCAAAAATGAGTGGTGCGCATTTGATATGTATCCGGTTCTTTGGATGACATGTCATGTATCCGGTTCTTTGGATGACATGGCATGATTAACATCAACATTTTTCTTTATTTGAGTTGTTGCACCTTTTAACTTGAAGGAAAGGATGTCCGTACAAGTTCTTTAATATACGGATCATCAAACCTCGACCAGGATGACCTAGTCTATCGTGCCAAAGCCTATATGAGTCTATCTATTAAAGTACATTTTGGTGACAATATGGGATTTAAAAACCTAATAGTAGTGAGGTATAGTCGACTAGATTGACTCATGAGTTTTTTCTGAAATACATTAACGTCCACATTCATTAGAATTAATAATAAAAAGAAACTCTATTCCATTCTCAGTGTTATTGAAGCTAAGGTTCGAGGGACTAGGTGCATATAGAGCATCAGTAACTTGGAAGAGAGTGCCATTTGGGCATCAATAATTACGCATTACTTCGCCATTGGATGAGTTGAGAGGACCCATTCATTATAGTTATCGATGTTTGGCAGAAGACTTATTCGAGGAATAGAAGCCTATTTTAAGAATATTAAAGTTCTCCTTGATTAATTCCTTCGAAGAGAGGGAAATTTTAACCATAAACACTCAAGCAGGATTCGGCACTTTGAAATAAAGCTATAACGTGAGAAATATTAATATCTTGTTCGAAAAATAAAGTTGCTCCACCCCATTATTGAAAAGAAAACACCAACAAAATCGTCTTGAGGTAACTATGGCTAATGTAAACGAGAAAGAAAATATAATTCTAGGATTCAATCGTAAAGGTGTGCCTCGATAAACTACGGCTTGTACGACTTAATTCGATGATCGATGACTTTGAAGTTGACATCGGGACTTGCCTAGATCATCTTCTTCCATATAGTGAGCTTCTCTTTCTTTGGACTCTATATTTCTTGTAGTGAGTTGCGACTTGCTTGCATGGAAGTTCTTGTACCAATATCCAATATCTCCACAATTATAGCACGATTCATCGCCAAATCGAGCCTTAGGGGTGAGAGGATGGGTAGGTGCTTTTTGGTTCCATTTACTAGCGGAGCCGAAAGCACCAAGTCTTCGCATTATATTAGAAGAACCCCACATCCTTGAATACGTCCTCGACCATGCCGTCTACCACGCCAGTCCAATATTTATTGGGGTAGTTTCTATCCTTCACTTTGCCATAATTGGCCTCGGGAATTTTCTTTATCCTAACCGCCTCGTTGCTCACTAACACTTTGTTATGCCTCTCAGCCACTTGCAGTAGGTTGATTAACTTGCTGAATGTAGTGATGCGTTTATTGCCGTACTCCAGCCTATACTGGTTTGCTAGTATATGGCGGAAGTAGAAAAGGTGGGAAGAGTTTTCTGGATTACATCATCTTCTGTGATGTCCTGTCCAAAATTTAGGCATGCCTTGAGGCAGAGCATATCTTTGTTGAAATTGTTGATTCGTTATAATCAGGCAAGAGGATTTCATTTGCATGGTCAACTCTGGGAGCAATGTACTGTGAATGTTCCCAAATTGGCCCTTAAGGCATTCCACAGTTATTTATGGGATTCAAATGTAGATATTCTCATCTCAGACCGGGGTCCATATGTCGCCTAAGGAACATAAGTGCGCTCGCTTTTATCTTATCATATGGTGCTTAGTTTGTGGTGTCAAAGAGCGTGGCACAATATTCTTTGGCAACAAATATGGTCTCGATGTCGGAGACCCATCTATTGTACTCGACCCTTATGAGTCCAAGATATCAAATTCGAGACGAGTTAGATCAGTCATCTTGATAAAATAAAAAGAAAAACAAGTTTTCACAGTTTACCATAAGTATTTTCATGACAAAATTTCAATAATAGGAGCGTATTAATTTTTGAACCAATTGTCACAATTTCATTCGATACTTTTTGAGAATTATCCATGAATTTACTTTACCGTAGTTTTATTTGTTGTAGACGATAGTATTAAGTCCTCTAAAATCTACCACTAAGAAAACATATTTTGTATGTCATATCTATAAATACATGCAATGTCTATTTATATATAAACACATAACACCTAGAAGTATATCAATATACACAAAAAATATAGTCAAATAAGTCCTAGACATAATATCTAAGTTTTGTGGTGCAATTGTGATTATTCAAGAAAAAAAAAGGTTATTAGTGGAGCAAATGCTTTAATTGTGAAAATATAAATATGAAATAAAATAAGTTAAAGCATGTAAAATATCACGCAATGCAAATAGTATGATTTTACGAATTAACTTGCAGCAAAGACACAATTCTTTCTTGGATCTGCAAATATTTTTGATTCCTCTCCGCAGTGAAGTTAAAGAGTTCCCTCGCTTCCCGATTGTGGCAAAAAATTCTGTTTTTCGAAGCAGGTCGTTAGGACAGTAGCGAGTCAGGTTTTCTGCTTCTGGGTCGTGGATAGGCTGGGGTCCGAGGCGGGCTGGACTGCTTGGACTTCGGGCCGGGTTGTACACTGTAGTGGTTTGGGAGAAGGGGTTTGCGAGCGAGCGATCCCTTGTGATGGTTACGAACTCGAGATGCACTGTTTCGAGTTGGATGGATGGAGCGACGAAACGGTGGATCTGAACCAGATTCCAGGTTCTGGTCGGAATTGGAGCGACTGCAGTTGGGCGGCATCGCGGTTGCGCTACTGGCGGCAGGACTTAGAGTCTGTAGTTGCAATGTGGAGGGATAACTCATCGTTTGAGTCGCGGTGGTTGAGGAAGACACTAGACAGCCTCTATTGTGTGTAGATGGCGAGGTGGTGCTATAGGTCCCTCTCTCGGGGCAACTCCGGCAGCGATGTATAGGGTGGGAAAGGATCCGATCTGGTGCGGGAAGGAGGCTGCAAATATGACGCCAGGGAGTGGCACCGACGTGGGAGAGAAGACAATGCAACCAAAAGCTAGGGTTTTCAGAAAATTCGATTTTCTTTTTCAATTTTATGTGTTGAAGTGAAAATAAAACAAGAAATATGGCAAAATATGTGTATTATTCTCATCAAGAGTACCCTTATATACAGGGAGAGATTACAATATAGCATGCTTAATCTTGCCATAACCAGAAAATCCCAAAATTTACAAACTAAGACAAGCAAAGTATTATTCCTTCAAGAGAAAAGTAATTATGAACGTTTTCAATTTATTTACTGGATTACTAAACACCGCCCAAAATTACTAGACACTGCCCTATAAGATTACCTTTTTGCCCTTAATTCATATTAATTAAATTTTGGATCCTAATTTAACAATACTTTTCTCTCTAAACAACCCACCCGACGCAGCCGAACCGCCACCACACTACCGCCGATAAGCCGCCGTCCGCCGCCATCTTACCGCCGCGTAGCCGCCGTCTGCCGCCGCACCGCCGCCATGTCCGGAAAAGGAAAAGCGCCGGTAATTTTATTTTTTCGTTCTACTGTTTCATTGGCCGCGGCCGCCGTGCCGGAGTGCACGGCAGAGGCCGCGGCCGTTATTTTGTTACAGGCGTCCGACGATGACGCCTGGCCATGGCACAGGCGTCCACCGATTCCGCCTGTCCATGGCGCAGACGTCCACGACGGACGCTCAGCCTGTGGTACAAACGTCCACAGCGGACGTCCAAACCATGCCCAGGCGTCCAGATCAGACGCCTAGCCGCTGGATAAGCGTCTGCCTCGGACGCTTGGACCATGGAAGTGGCGTCCAGACCAGACGCCTGTGCCATGGTTCAAGCGTCTGTTCGGGCCTTGACCATATTTTGGAAAAAATAAAATTTTCAATTAATAATTAATAATGTGTATTCTTTGTATGATTATGACTTATTAGTTGTATTGTTTGCTAAATGCGATGAGAGGAGGAGCGGGCAAATCTATGCCGCTAGTCACGAGTTGATGGGTTACGGAGCGCGTCACACCGAGCTCGTGGTGTTGATGCTTCCGTTCGTAGACAATGGGAGGCGAGCGTAGGGGATTCGAGGACGTACCTTATGCGATTTTGGTGCGAGGATTCGAGCGAGTATTATTCGCACGATGAGGCCGACGATCAGGAGGGCGGTGATGATTCTTCTTCATTTTCGTGCCGGGTTCGGAAGGGGAGAGGGGGGAGGTTTGTGACTTCTGGGTCTACCAGTAGTAAACGGCGTAGGGCAGAGGATGAGACATCTTGGATGGTTTCTGAGGAGATGCCTGGTGGCCCTATCGACGGCAGCGTTATCCCGAGTTTCGGTGGGCATGTCGCCGCGCGTATCTGGACTGGAGATATGAGAGGTTTGCTGAAGTGTCACACCAGGACTGCTGCTTGTCAGAGCTTGAGTCAGTGGCGCTCAGTTATGTCACCCTCTTTAGTGAGTCGGATCAGTGGGACTAAGTTATCCCACCTGACGAACGTCATGTTCAGACATATTGACTCCCCGTTGAATTCTGCGTTCGTTGAGCGGTGGCAGCCCGATACGAACTCTTTTCACATGCCATTCGGAGAGATGACCATCATGTTACATGATGTGTGGCAGATCCTTCGCATTCTTGTCGAGGGGCGATTGGTTGATGCCGATAGCACATCTACACAGTTGCAGGTGGATGTGATGGAGGTTCTTGGAGTATCGCGGTTGAAGCTACTGAGTACTCACTGGGGGGTGGCGGCGTACTTATGGACTCGATTTTCAGGTCATGTCGCGATGGAGGTCGAGTGGAGGGCACCCAGGCCGTAGCTTGGATGTGGTTGTTATTTGGATCCACCTTGTTTGTTGACAAGAGTGGTAACCGGATTAGGCCTTCCTGCATATTGGAGGTGAGGGACGGTATGGATACTACCGGTCAGTATTCATGGGGTTCGGCCGCATTGGCTTTCATGTACCGTCAGCTCGGTATCGCTAGTCGCGACGACTCAATGGGGATTTGTGGATGCCTTACCCTCGTTCAGGCTTGGATTTATGAGTATTTTCCCTGCTTTCGACCTCATCGAGAGCGTATGATTGTTGACTCCACGCAGCCTCGAGCTTCTACATGGAGTGTCCACCCAGGGTAGGGGACGAGCACCGCCTCCGATCTTTGCGTCGCCGCATTGATCGATTGATGACCGCAGAGGTATAACGATTCCTTCTATCAATCTCACTATTAATTTAAAAATATCTTGTATAACTTTTTGATTAAATTTACGCAGATACGATGGTTGCCTTATGGCCCGATCCGGTGAGGATGTCAGGGACCACATTCATTGGATGGCTACGATATCGTGATATTATCGAGCCATACATGCCTGGTCGGGCATTACGGCAGCTCGGTTATGTGCAGACCATCCCTTTCCCGATCACCAGACCGGAGAAAGCAGTTCGGGCGTGGTCGAGCAGATTGTACCGAGTTGACTATCCCATCCGGATGTCATCTGATGCTTGGATGATGTTTCCGGGTGCATACAAGCTTCCTTTCGCTGACTATGAGGCGGCTACTCATGATCAGGCTGCTTGCGCCGATGATTACATTGAGTGGTATTATCGGTATTCGCACCCTCAGCTACTGAGCGACGGTGCAGCACCTGGATCAGTGATCCCTTCTCGTTCCAGCACCGATTACGTATGTTCTTTAACTTTGTACTTTGTTTGATTTCATCATACATTACTCATTGTATTATATTGTCTCTATTTTTTACAGTGGGTGAGTCGATCCGTCGGTATTACCCAGCACTGTATCAGACACCTTCCCCCAGACCAGGCGGAAGAAGCGACGACGATGCTCGAGGAGTTCATGAGGGATTGGCATTTGGCCAACTGATTTTGTATTTTATATTTTGTTTGTGACGGTATTTTATTTGGCGTTTTCGTTTTTTTTTTGTATTTTGTATATTGATTGACACTTTCGTTTTGCATTTGGCACTTTACTTTTGTTTGTTTTTTTCTGTTCTGCTTACAAAAACGAAAATTTTTCTGTCAACTATCAAGATCAACATAAAATAAAATCAACTATCAACTATAAAGATCAACAAAAACGAAAATTTTATTAATTAAGGAACATACAACAAATAAAGTTTTACATCATACCGACTAATCTATTCCATTTTTCTCTCCTGCTCGTATACAAATTCTCCCAGCCACCACCACTACTATCATGGATTCTAAACCAGTTACTCGCTATGGGCGGTACAGGAAAATTAGGCATTAAATCTAGACGAATAAAATGTTTGTACGTATCTCCTAAATGACAAATGACAATCTCTTGGCTAGGCCGTGTTGCCGTTGAGGGTGCTTTCAACGGCAGCACAGTGAGACATGCAAATAAAGATCTACCGTTTCCAAATCCGAATAGTATGACAGCGACATTGAAAAGAGTAGCAATAGGGAATAAATCTTCAGCAATAGCCATCCAATGATCCGATCCACATGCACCACCATCCCATGTAATACGTCGAATCTCAGTTTCAATCCCATCATAGTAGATCGATCGGTAGAGTGTACAGTTAGCCATAATTTCATTTGCAATGCATACACGTACAATACGCCATTTATCTTGGACGTCAAATATGTAGTCGGCGATAACACGAAATCCGCAATTACCGTCTCCGGGGACATCGAGATAACCTTCAACAAACGGCAAAATAATTCTCGGTATCTTGTCGATATGGTGATAGTTACCAATCTCCACTCGGTGGTGTCCATCTGCAAACACATATTCAATATATTACATATTATCGAACTTAAAAAGATACAACTCATTGAAAAACTTCAAAAAATAATACATCTACAAAAAAATTTCTCATAACAATATAAATATAAAAAATTAGTCAAGAAGACTATTTTTATTTTTATTCCTAACGTTTTTTATTTAACTTGTAACATATAAATATAAAAAATTAGTCAAGAATACTATTTTTATTTTTATTCCTAACATTTTTTATTTAACTTGTAACATATAAATATAAAAAATTAGTCAAGAAGACTATTTTTAATTTTATTCCTAACGTTTTTTATTTAACTTGTAACATATAAATATAAAAAAATTAGTCAAGAAGACTATTTTTATTTTTATTCCTAACGTTTTTTATTTAACTTGTAACATATAAATATAAAAAGTTAGTCAAGACGGTATCGAGGGCTCCGATGGAAGAATTAAGCCATTGCTTTAACTCGGCATGTGCACTCTCAACTCTACAAGTGGTTGTGTTTCCAAAATGAAGCACTTTATTCATCCACGCAACAACGAACATCTCCTTGTATTTTAGCCATATACCCTCAACGTATGATATCACCTTAGGATTCCATCTCCATGTATCCTTCATGAGTTGCACCGCTTGATCATATTCCTCTTCGGTCGCCGCTTCCATGATTTTCTTCCATTTCCCATTTTTAAACCTTTGGCCCATTTCTTTATCTTTTCCACAAATTCTGTAGACCTTGTCTTCAACATCCTTATTAATATGCCATGTGCAAAGTAAGTGGGCACTCTCTGGAAATATCTCTTCAATAGGACGCATCAATCCCAACTCGCGATCCGTAACAATAGCCGTCGGATGAACATAAAACTCAAGCAAAATTTTCAACTTCTGTAACACCCACGCGTAGCTCGATTCGGTCTCATCTTTCATAATTGCATAGGCGATTAGGAAGTTCTTGTTACATGGAGTCATCCCGACTATCTCGAGAAATGGCATCTTGTACTTATTCGTTTTGTAGGTGGAATCCATGCCAATGAACCATCTGTAGGTCCGGATTAAGTTGATTGATGTTGGATGTGCCATGAACACGTGGGTAACAGCATTTGTATTCGGGTCGGCCTGCGTACAATGTACGTAGTTATTCGTCACAGCCAAATGGTGAAACTGACCGACGACATCTCTTTCTTCAAAATCATGCTTCCTCAAGTGGTCTCTATAATTATAGATATGTCGTCTAGTCGGTTTGTCCTCGGGAAATTTATTCTGAATGGCCGCCAAGATGGCACACGGCTTGAGCAAAGACTCATCTCACGAACAACTTGTTTGGCGATTTACTCGATCCACTCATTTGACGATGCCCCTCCGGATAAACAATAAATGAGTGATTGTGCATACCCTTACTCCCAGAGATCGGTCTGATTATCCAACCACTCAAGTCATGCAATTGTTCGGCCTTTATCTGAAATGTACACTTGCATGCTTTCGTCTTTGTGTCCTTTCGAACAGCGACATCCAAATCTCTTAATACCCCTCTGTACCGTTCACTACGGTTACATCTCAATAGCTTTGTCTTTCCTTTATTCTTGTACGATGAAATGATCAACTCGAAACCAATTTGAAATAAGTCCTAGACATAATATCTAAGTTTTGTGGTGCAATTGTGATTATTCAAGAAAAAAAAAGGTTATTAGTGGAGCAAATGCTTTAATTGTGAAAATATAAATATGAAATAAAATAAGTTAAAGCATGTAAAATATCACGCAATGCAAATAGTATGATTTTACGAATTAACTTGCAGCAAAGACACAATTCTTTCTTGGATCTGCAAATATTTTTGATTCCTCTCCGCAGTGAAGTTAAAGAGTTCCCTCGCTTCCCGATTGTGGCAAAAAATTCTGTTTTTCGATGCAGGTCGTTAGGACAGTAACACACATAAACACAAAGACACACACACTCACAGCACACACAACACACACTGCACACAAACACACACAAACACAAACACACACACACAGCATACACAGCACACACACTGCCACTGAACATATACATACTGCATAAAAAAAACCAACATAAACAAACGGACACTTCATACACGATATGTTGGGAGAAGATCCTTAAGACGAAAGTTAACATCTATCCCAAAGGGAGAAGATCCTTACGACGTTAACCACGTCTATCCCAAAATAATTCATGTTTCCAAAAACAATGTTATCGTACACACTCAAATATTGACACACACACACAGCACACACAACTGCACACACACACACACACACACACACACACACACACACACACACACACACACACACACACACACACACACACACACTGCACGCACACACACAGCACACACACACTGCCCACACACAAAACACAAACACACACAAACACAAACACACATAAACACAAAGACACACACACTCACAGCACACACAACACACACTACACACAAACACACACAAACCAAACACAAACACACACACACACAGCACACACACTGTCACTGCACACACACAAACACACACTGCATAGAAAAAAAACCAACACAAACAAACAGACACTTCATACACGATATGTTGGGAGAAGATCCTTAAGACGAAAGTTAACATCTATCGCAAAGGGAGAAGATCTTTATGACGTTAACCACGTCTATCCCAAAATAATTCGTGTTTCCAAAAATAATATTGTCGTACACACTCAAATATTCATACACACAAACACACATATTTACACTCATGTAATTAAATGTATTACCTTGGGATATATCCAACTAACTGCCTGCTTTGATTTACTTGTATGCATACCATCCATGGTCTTGAATGCGGTCACGGCACTGCTTAAAAGTAACAATAATATATTGAGTCGTTGATATAAAATTTTAAAGCAAATATGTTATAAATAAAATCTTACTTTTGGAGTATGGCATTAATGCGAGAGTCAGGCCTGCTATGTAGTGAGCAAAACCATATAATAGTTCCTCTTGCTGGCACAATGACCAGAAGTTGCCAATGATGCCTAAATAGATAAATGTATTTGAAAGAAAGAACATATTACTACACTATGTTGTAAAAAAAAAAGGAAATAGTTTTGTTAAAAAGAAAATATTTTGAAATTTACAATCTTTTATCTTACTTATGATGGTAAGCTCCCATATATATTTGCTTCTTCGACTCAAGCATACGCGTCGATATATATCTCGAGATCTCCTCTCCCCTCTGTCCCATATTTTGTATGGATTGAGGATCAAAATATCCATACAAAACCTCGTCCATCGTGCCCACATTCATATTAGAAAAATACCTAATTTGTTAAGCAAAATATTAATATAAAAAAAAAAATACTCCACACACTGCACACAAACACACACTGCCACACATTAAAAATACACACACACACTGCCACACAATAAAAACACACACACTGCACACAAACACACACACACACACTGCACACACTGCACGCAGTAAAAAAAAACACTGCCACACAGTCAAACACACACACACACACTGCACACATACACACAACCTGCACATACACACACACACACACACTGCACACACACAGCACATACAAACATGCACACACACACACACACACTGTACACACACATACTACGAATGTAGAAAAATTCCATAAAGGAAATTACTCACATAGTCCAAAGCTGTAAAACTGATAAACTAAGGCACTCGTTTCCTTGAACGATCTCTAAAATATCAGTGTGAGCGATGTACAATGGAACATCATCACCACCACAACCAAAGATAGCTGTATCCCACGGCACTGATAACGGATTATTGTACAGACTCGACGCATCACTAAGTAAGTCTTTCATGATGTCATCTTTGGTCCTCGACCCGTCATTGTGACGAGCCTGCTTCTTTGGTCGCTGAATATCATATTTCATATAGTATAGTGTAAAATACGAGTACATTTGAAATAGTTTATTTTGTTTGAGTTACTAAAAAGAAAAAGAAAATATTTACCTTTGAAAAATCGGAGAAAAAATAAAATCTCTTGGCCATGCAATAAATCCACCTAAAGCTTCCCCCACGACTCTCACCTCATCAGTCGCCACAGGGACTTCAGCGTTGGCATCTACGGCCTCCTCAACCACTACCTTAACCAAATGAGCTGGTAAAGGAGCACAATGTAGGGTCGAATCGCCCTGAATAACCCTACCGATAGCAACTAGACGGGGAGGATGCTCGTCCACATAAAATCCAACTCGATGAGTGTCTCCAGTCACAGGCCTCTCTCCGGAAGAGCCAGAAATAGCATCAGCACAACTCCCCTTCGTGCTAACAGGAGTAACCTCATTCGGTGTATGAATATCAACAGGCCGCTGGGAACTAGCACCCATTGTCTGTCCGAACTCTTTCATCAAAGTCTGTGTGACATCAAGGTTGATCTCTTTCCTTAGCTGCTCCAACACATCTTTACTTACAGAAGACGTCGGTCCACATGATCGTCCAAAGTAATCGCGAATACCCACACCAAAACCAATGCCACGAACACGACCAGGGTGCTCGGGTCTCCCAATGGCAGCCGCCAATATATCCTATCGTCCCTCAGGAATGAAGGTACCTTGTGTATACTGCTTCTCCAAATCATCCTACAAAAATTTAATTTGGCATCATATTACAAAATTTGAAATATGCAAACAACTAATACAAGTTGATGAAGGAGAAAAAACAATACAAGAATGTAGATAAAAATAATTTGGTAGAAAAGTGGTTATTTACATTTAATAAAGCAAATATATTACCTCAAATTTTTAATGTTTGCTAACACTTAGCAACAAAAAAGTGGAGCTTTTTATTTTTCTTACAAGAAAAAATAATTCTTAAAAAAGAACTTACAATCCTCTCGACAATTTCCCATGCAGCATCGGATGACGTACCCTCCTGTCTTTTTGTATGACCAAGCTTCAACCTTTGATGACGCGTAGGTGGAGACGGGGATCAATAACAATATCTTCTTCAGATTTAGATACTTCTCGACGCTCCTTCATCTTCCTCTCCATCTCCCGTATATCCACCAAGTCGTACCCTCCTCGAGCCATATAATGCGGAATGTTCATTTTTGCTAATTCTTGTTTCTTACTTCTTTGTTCCTGATACAAGTATCAAATAATCCATAAACAATTTTATAAATATTTTCAAATTCCAAACA
>JAWKAU010001149.1:0-15000 GCA_033398695.1 Orobanche coerulescens
ACAACGAGGAGCATAGACTCCGAGGAGCGCTCTGTGAAACCATGAAGTAAACATTTTCAATCTGTTGGCTTTTGCTGCTTTTGTATTTCATGTTTAGTTCCCAATAAGAGTTGGATCTTTACTATTTTCAGCCACTTTCTAAATCACCACAAACATCATCTTTTGCTTGTACTTGTGTGTGTGTGTACTTCTAGTTTTTGGAAGATCTACAGCTTGTCCTGTTAATCCTCATTCACATCTTCATCATCCATTCCTGATTCTGCCGTTCATAATAATGTTTGCTATACATCCTCTGACTTTTCTTGCTTTTTTTTCTCTCTATTTTCTCCATGTGCTTTTTGTTGGGAGCAGTACACTGACAGGTTTATTGTATTCCTGCTTTTAGCGTAGTTAATGTATGAATGTAGTCAGTTTTGGTTTGAAGTTCTTAGTATGACTAGGTTTCCGTTAAAGCATAGGTTGACTTTTTTTTGGGCTAGAATTTTAAACGAATTTTAACATAGTTGTTAAAACATCAGCTAGGCGAACCTCGTTGCTGCCTAGGTGTCACCTTTTGGGAAGTGGTAGACGATCTGTGCTTTTGTTGCTTGATTATTGTTACGTTTTTTGATAGAGTAGACTATTTCTAACACTCCTTTGTCCCATCCCACTTGAAGAGTCTACTTTGATTAAGGTACAATTTTTTAATTTTAGTTTAACGAACTCGTTCTGAACCATCTATTCTCACTTATTTTGTTTCGATCAACTAATATTGTACTTTATATAACAATAAGCATTAACTTCAAGGAATATTATATAAATTTTAATTAGATATTAAGGTTTCATTTTGAAAGTAGACTCTTCTATTGGGACAAAATCATGGTCTGAAGGTAGACTCTCCAAGTGTGACGGAGGGAATATGATTTATTATTCTTTGCAATTGATTTTTATGCCAATATGCATATAACATTTTTCCTATTATCGCCATGTATGGTCAGTCCATCGTCTTTGCCGGCTTTGGGTCGACTATCACATTGGTTTAACCTACAAGTTAAACTTGAGTATCTTAAAAAATTTCGATTTGTCCCGTTACGTTTCAGTGGGTTGAGCCGATCTTGGTGTTCTTTAAGTGTTAAAGGTGTTCACATTTGTTGTTAAGTTAATTATTAGGTTATACAAGCTTTTAGTGTTTAGTTTTATGTTGTATTTGAGCAGTTGGACATCTGTGTTATGGACTAGTAATTCTTATTTTAAATCTGTAATGATTATAATGAATTCAAATGAAGAAACTGGATATGAAGCCATCTAAAAGTATGATGTAAGTGTCTCCTTATAGACTATTTAAGAGTATTTGATACGAAACCGACTACTCCAAGCGAAGAAGACGAAGTAAGGATTGACGTAAAACACCTCAACCATACTCGAACGTACTTAGGCGAGAAAACGGATACGAGACCCGGAGTTACCTTGATAACCGGACTTGGAGTAAATTCAACATAGGCAACTTGCATCTTGGGGAAGGGGTCCAAGTAGTGAAGGCAAAAGAATAAAAAAAGAACTTTAACACTTTCTTTATTATAAAAGTAGTAGGATTCTCGGCAGCATGAAAGGCGGCTATCACTTTGGAGACAAACCCCATCTTTTACTTTTGTTTGCAAGTAACGTGGGGAACCTTGTATTTTCTTTTCCTTATTTTAAGACCAACTTGTAATAGTTTAGATTATCTTGTCAGGCTACTTTTGCCTATAAATAGTGGCGATGGAGTTGTAATGAGGCAGATTTGATTGAATGATAAAACAACATACCTTGTGTATTGTTTAAGTGTTGGACGAGTTTCCTTCAAAACTTTGATTATTATTCGACGCGTTTTCGAATCTTAATCTGATTGATTCTCAATAGGTCTTGAGAAGAAATCACTTTATCGAATTATAGGTCTAGTTCGATAAAACAACTGTTTCCTGTTCTGTTTCGATATTCTTCTTGTTTCCGATACAGGGTTGTACTTGTTCGGGATTCCGCGTCAAGTGTTGTTCGATCGTTCGAACTTGTTTCTTGTTTAATTAACATCCGACCGAAACTTGTTGTTTTGAGTGCCGCTGTTTAGAGGTTGCCTGTTTCGAGTCATCTTCATTCGGCCAGTTCCTGTCTTGTTGCTGTATCGAGCTGCCGCCATCATTTCCTATCGCGTGCGCGCACCGCTAGCTAGTGTTATTGCTGTAGCGAATCATGTTGATTCTGGCGGTTTCTTGCCGTTCGCTTCGCTCGTCAAAACAGCCTCTCCCTATCGATCTGATACTGTATCATAAGTGGTATCGGAGACCAAGCTCTTGATCTTTGGCATTATGGATCTCAACGACGCTGATTTCTTGGCAGAACTTCGCAACGCATTGCGTGACGTACCAGAACAACGCGACCAAGCGTGGTGACTATGAACGACCCTCACGCCATGTCGAAGAGTTCAAGGTGAACGAGCTTCCGGAGTTCGTTGGCGGAACAGACCCTGAGATTTACCTGGAATGGGAACGTAAAATTGATCGTATGTTCGAGTTCAAAGACCTCGACGATGAGAAATGGTGCAAGTATGCAATTCTCAAGTTGGGGAAAGGCGCTTCGCTTTGGTACGAAGGAGTGAAAACGCGAAGAACCCGTGCGTGAAAAGAAAAGATCCGTTCGTGGGATTCGTTAAAAAGAAAATTTCGTAATAGATATGTACCAACATCACATCGATTGTCCTTGTACAGAAAAATTGCAGATCTCATGCAAGGAAAGTTGAGTGTCACTGAATACATTGAGGAGTTTGAGAATCTAACCTTAATGGGAGAGATAGAGGAGAATGAGGAGCAGAAGATGTCGCGATTCTTGCGTGGCTTGAACCGAAGTATAGCTAACTCGGTGGAGTTATATCCATACGAGGACTTCGATACATTATGTGGGTTATGTGTGAAGTTGGAAGCTCAAAACAGGATGAAGTTGTATAAACCCGAGTTTCCAGCCAAATTTGGAAACTCAAGTGTCGGTTCTAGTTCAACTACTAAGGCAACTGTACCGACTCCGGTCCCTGTTGCGATTCCTAAGGCCCCCTACGTATCGAAGGAGACGAGTTTGGCTAAAGTAAGATGTTTCAAATGTCAAGGGTTCGGTCATTATCAAAATGCTTGTCCGAACAAACGAGTGGTAACACTAAGAGAAGCTGTCACGATCCGAGACGAGTTGTTGGTCGGGGACGAAAAGGAGAGACTGGGTGATGTATTTGATTTCAGCATGAAGGACGAAGAAGGAGAAGAATGTGAGACTTACGATGCTCCAAACTATGACATGGCTACAAGCCAAAGCTGTTTCGAATGATTCGGAACAGCGGGATCAAATATTTCACACAAAGTGTCAAATCGGAAATAAATGGTGTAGTTTGATCGTTGATGGAGGGAGTTGCACCAACGTAGCTTCCAGCGAGATGGTGACTAAACTCGGGCTGACCACTACGGCTCACCCGAAACCTTACACTTTGCATTGGCTCGATGATGGGAGCAAAATAAGGGTGACTAAACAAGTGAGGATTGGACTAACCATGGGTTCGTATGAAGACAACGTATTATGTGATGTACTCCCAATGGATGCATGTCATGTACTTTTGGGAAGGCCATGGATGTTTGATAGGGACGTTTTACACCGAGGAAGAAGCAATGAGTACGAGTTACGGGATAAGGGCAAAAAGATTGTGCTTAAACCAATGTCACCTCAAGCTATTCACTCTATGAGTTCTAGTCGGAGTGAAAAAATAAAACTGGCCATGTTTGCTAGCGAACGGGATGTGGAACATGCTATTAATGATGGCGAATGCGTGTACTTGTTGATTCTGAAGGAGATACGGAATGGTAACATGGTTGCGTGGAACGACGAAAGGATGGGTGCCTTATTGCACGAATTTGTGGATGTTTTTCCCGAAGAATTACCGTCGGGTTTGCCACCTATTCGTGGGATTGAACATCAGATCGACCTCATACCGGGTGCGTCGCTCCCTAACAAAGCTGCCTATAGATGTAATCCCGAAGAGACGAAGGAATTACAAAACCAAATCGAAGAACTAATGAACTGCGGGTATGTTCGAGAAAGCCTAAGTCCTTGTGCGGTTCCAGTATTACTGGTTCCTAAGAAAGACGGATCTTGGCGAATGTGTATTGACAGTCGAGCCGTGAATAATATAACCATCAAGTATCGATTTCCGATTCCGAGGCTTGATGACATGTTGGACGAATTACACGGATCCGTGATCTTTTCAAAAGTTGACCTACGAAGTGGTTATCACCAAATCCGGATGCGAGAAGGAGATGAGTGGAAGACGGTCTTCAAAATTAAACACGGATTCTATGAATGGACCGTCATGCCGTTCGGCTTTACAAATGCGCCGAGTACTTTCATGCGCTTGATGAATGAGGTGCTTAAGCCATTCTTGGGGAAATTTGTGGTTGTATATGATACGAAACCGACTACTCCAAGCGAAGAAGACGAAGTAAGAATTGACGTAAAACACCTCGACCATACTCCAACATACTTGGGCGAGAAAACAGATACGAGGCACGGAGTTACCTTGATAGTCGGAATTGGAATAACTTAAACAAAAGACAACTTGCATCTTGGGGAGGGGAAGAGGTTCAAGTGGCAACTAAACAATAAAAGAATGTTCAGCATTTTCTTACAAAAGCAGCAGGATTCTTGGCAAAAGGCGGCTGTCAGCAAGCAACTTGGAGACAAAGACCCAGCTTTTACTTTTGTCAACAAGTGACATGAGGAACCTTTTTATTATCTTTTCATTATTTTAAAGGACAGCTTGTAATAGTTTAAGTTATTTTGTCAGGCCACTTTTGCCTATAAATAGTGGCAGTAGAGTTGTAATGAAAGATCATTGAATATTGAAGAATTAAGAATACACTTTGTGTTTTCCCTGGTGAATGTTTTTCATCAAAACTTTGATTATTATTCGACGCGTTTTCGAATCTTAATCCGATTGATTCTCAATAGGTCTTGAGAAGAAATCACTTTATCGAATTATAGGTCTAATTCGATAAAACAATCAAGCTTCTCATCTGCTTCGATATTCTGTTTGTTTTTCGATACAGTTTTATACTTGTTCGGTATTTCGCATAAAGTGTTGTTCGATCCTTCGAACTTGTTTCCTGTTTTAAATTCGCTTCCGACCGAAACGTGCTGTTTCGAGTGTCGCTGTTTGGAGGTGGCATGTTCGAGTCATTTTCATTCGACCAAGTTCCTGCTGCTGTATCGAGCTACCGTCTTCATCGCGCGCGCATACTACTCGTCAGTATTGTTGCTGTAGCGAACTGTTGTTATCAGTTCCCGACAATTTCTTGCCGATAGCTTCCGCTCGTGAAAACAACTTCCTGCTGTATCGATAGCGAATTCGCATAACCAGCGAGAATTCGTATCAGTATATCTAGACGATATTTTGATTTATAGCCGATCGTTGCAAGAACATTTCGGACACTTGAGACAAGTTTTCGAAACCCTTAGGGATCAAAGACTGTATGGAAAAAGGGAGAAGTGCTCATTTTTGGTCGAAAGTATAGTCTTTCTTGGCTATGTTGTTTCAAAGGATGGAGTGTCGGTCGATCAAGCAAAGATCGAAGCAATTAAGTCTGGCCGTTCCTACTATGACGGAAGTTAGATCGTTCCACGGACTGGCTTCATTTTACCGAAGATTCATTCGAGATTTCAGTACCATTGCAAGCCCAATAACCGAATGTTTGAAGAAAGGTACGTTTAATTGGAGCCGGGCTGCTCAGGAGTCGTTCGCAAATTTGAAGGCAAAGTACCCGATTTTTCGCAACCGTTCGAGGTAGAATGTGATGCTAGCGGAGTTGGCATTGGAGCGGTTCTCATTCAAGGAAAGCGGCCTATTGCTTATTTTTCAGAAAAGTTAAACGGTGCTCGTCTCAATTACTGTACGTACGACAAGGAGTTTTATGCTATTGTGAGGGCTCTAGATCATTGGAGTCACTATCTTCGGCCGAAGCATTTCATCATACATTCGGACCATGAATTATTGAAGTATATTAACGGACAACACAAGTTGAGTCCGAGGCATGCGAAGTGGGTGGAATTCTTACAATCATTTCACTTCTCATCAAAGTATAAGGATGGCAAGAGCATAGCAGATGCATTGTCTAGGCGTTATGCCTTACTCTCTACTCTTGATGTTCGTTTGCTTGGATTCGAGACAGTGAAGGAATATTACGACGGTGATGCGGATTTTGGCGAGACCTTCGCCCTTTGCAAATCGGGGCCGATGGGAGAATTTTCGATACAGGAAGGCTTCCTTTTTAAGGGAAATCGTCTTTGCCTACCCAAGCACACGATTCGAGAATTGCTGGTTCGGGAGGCTCACGGGGGAGGTTTAGCTGGCCACTTTGGTTCGGCTAAGACATTAGATGTGCTGAAGGAACATTTTTATTGGCCAAAGATGCAACGGGATGTTAGTAACATAATTAGTAAGTGTGTGACATGCCATGTTGCGAAGAGTTCGTTCAAACCAGGAATATACACACCTTTACCGATTCCGGAGAGGCCATGGGAAGATGTCTCGATGGATTTTATTGTGGCTTTACCTCGTACTCAACGAGGGAGGGATGCGATTATGGTAGTCGTAGATCGTTTTTCGAAAATGGCTCATTCACAAGACAGATGATGCAAGCAATGTGGCCGACTTATATTTTCGAGAGGTGGTACGTTTACATGGGATTCCGAAGACTATTGTTTCCGATCGAGACTCCAAATTTCTCAGTTACTTTTGGAACACCCTATGGAGGAAGGTGGGAACAAAACTCTTGTTTAACACTTCACACCACCCTCAAACCGACGGGCAAACTGAAGTGACTAATCGAACCCTGGGAACACTGTTGCGAGGCCTGGTAGGCAAGACACAAAAGGACTGGGATCTAAAATTGGCACATGCAGAGTTTGCTTATAACCGTTCTCCTACTCATGCTACGGCGCGTTCTCCATTCGAAGTAGTTTACGGGCTGAATCCTTACATACCGCTAGATCTAATTCCATTACCGAGTGACGAATTGGTGCATAAGGATGCGGAGTCAAAACTAAAATCAATGATGAAATTACACGAACAAGTGCGTGACCGAATCAAGGAGACAAAAGGAAGTCGAACAAGCAAAGAAAACCGAGATTATTCGAGGTTGGAGATTTAGTTTGGGTACATTTGAGGAAAGAACGATTCCCGAGTAAGCGTAAGAACAAGTTAATGCCACGAGTTGAGGGACCATTTAAAATAGTTGCGAAGGTGAACGACAACGCTTACAAGATAGAACTTCCAGGTGATTATGGAGTGCATGCTACTTTTAACATAGGTGATCTATCTCCTTATCTCGATGACAATTGAATTGCGGAATTGAGGACAATTCCTTTTAAAGGAGGGAATGATACGAAACCGACTACTCCAAGCGAAGAAGACGAAGTAAGGATTGACGTAAAACACCTCGACCATACTCCAACGTACTTAGGCGAGAAAACGGATACGAGACCCGGAGTTACCTTGATAACCGGACTTGGAGTAAATTAAACATAGGCAACTTGCATCTTGGGGTAGGGGTCCAAGTAGTGAAGGCAAAAGAATAAAAAAAGAACTTTAGCACTTTCTTTATTATAAAAGTAGCAGGATTCTCGGCAGCATGAAAGGCGGCTATCACTTTGGAGACAAAACCCATCTTTTACTTTTGTTTGCAAGTAACGTGGGGAACCTTGTATTTTCTTTTCCTTATTTTAAGACCAGCTTGTCAGGCTACTTTTGCCTATAAATAGTGGCGATGGAGTTGTAATGAGGCAGATTTGACTGAATGATAAAACAACATACCTTGTTTATTGTTTAAGTGTTGGACGAGTTTCCTTCAAAACTTTGATTATTATTCGACGCGTTTTCGAATCTTAATCTGATTGATTCTCAATAGGTCTTGAGAAGAAATCACTTTATCGAATTATAGGTCTAGTTCGATAAAACAACTGTTTCCTGTTCTGTTTCGATATTCTTCTTGTTTCCGATACAGGGTTGTACTTGTTCGGGATTCTGCGTCAAGTGCTGTTCGATCGTTCGAACTTGTTTCTTGTTTAATTAACATCCGACCGAAACTTGCTGTTTCGAGTGCCGCTGTTTGGAGGTTGCCTGTTTCGAGTCATCTTCATTCGGCCAGTTCCTGTCTTGTTGCTGTATCGAGCTGCCGCCATCATTTCCTATCGCGTGCGCACACCGCTAGCCAGTGTTATTGCTGTAGCGAACTGTTGTTATCAGTTCCTGGCAGTTTCTTGCTGTTCGCTTCCGCTCGTCAAAACAGCCTCCCGCTGTATCGATACAGAATTCGTATCAGTATTGGACATTTTAGAATCTATATTACTGTCCCATTTTATTGTATAGAATAATCATTACCATGTAAATAATCATTACCATGTCAAAATGGATACTACTTGCCTTATCTGAATGAAAGTTATCATGCTTGATCTCTTTTTACTTGCTTGCAGCCAATGTTTTGCTTTTGAGTTCTATAATTTGATTGCAGTGTGATTTGTTTTCATAAAGATTTAGTATGCTGTTACATGGAAAATTGCATCGTCGAGTTACAAATCAGTGATTGGGATCTGAGTTACATTTGAGGAAGAGTGGAGGAGAGCTTCAGTTTCATCTTTTCTTAACTCATTCTTTTTTTTAATTCTTAATATATACATTGTGACTAATGTCAAATACATGCATTCTTTCGTAAATAATTTTCAATTAGGTTAATTTTTTATTGTTATTTTTAAAAAAACGTGATGGGGTTCAGCTTGTAAATGTGTGCACTAGGTGAATCGAATCTTCTATGTTTGGCTGGATTTAAGTATGTAATTTAGGGCCAAGTGCCAAAAAGAAACTTCTGGCCTGTTTACAAACAGTTCATTGGTTATATACCAATTATTCCTAAAACGGGCAGTTAGAACTTTAATATAAAAATTTGCTTTTACAAAAATGTGTATGATAACTGTTCATACAAATGATGATTCTACTCTCTGGAACTTTTACTTATATGTTTCATAAGTGTTCTAATATTTTATTTGGTAATTGCAGTTATCTTGAAGAACGTGCGAGGAAGGATAAGTTATTTTCATATGAGGTATATATATTGATTCTGTTCATCTGATGTATTGGTATATATTTATTTGCCCTATGAAACATGTGGCAAAGTTGATGTACTGTAGCTGTGTGGATATTCTTGCTCCGAGAAGTTTCAGATACGTAAATAGATATATTAGCATGAGAACACATGAAAGTATACAACATTAAAGCCTAGTTGTTAAAGGCACACCTGAGGCGAGAGTCGTGTAGATGAAAATGAAGTTCGCCTCTTAAGCTCAAAGGCGAATGACGTTAGCAAGGCGCGCGCCTGAGGCGCTCTTTTTTTTTTTAAGAACACCTTTGAAGTTGATTTTATTGTGGCACTTTAAATTTGCTACTCTTAGGTTTTTTGTGGACAATATATATCTTTAATTTGTTTTTTCCTCTCACCTCTCGAGGAACGCGCCTCGTCTTGCGTCTCAGGCGTAGGAGCCCATATCGCCTTGGTGCCCCTTTTCACAGCTATGCATTAATATTTCTATTTGCTTGAAACTTCTTATGGCTTCTAATCATAAGCAATGTTGTAAAATAACCTTTATGCCGGTAAAATGTGAAGGTTTTGATCCCAGTTGCTATTCTCTATCCATCATGCTTCGGTTTGTGGTGCCGACCACCATTCCCATTGTGGCACCCGTCATAATCATGGAATCGTGCTGTCTATGCGGCCATAGCAAACATGGCGTTTTTTTTCTTGATTTAAATAACCCATTTATAGGTTTTTATATCCTGTTATATAAAAACCTGTCACAAAATAGAAAAGTCATCATGTTCTTTAACAGCTAATACTGTTTCTACTCCATTTTCAAGGAGGCTTTTTTTTTTTTTTTCCCACACGCACACGAGGGGGATCGTCCCCTGTCCTGAGTATCCCCCAAAGAGGCTCGAGCTCACCCCCGATCTAGAGGTAAGTTTGCCAGCATGACCTGATCGCCTCATTGTCCCCCACTTGGGTTACAGGCCCGCGCTTACTGGGCCCGGGCAGGGTTAATGGTTTCATCCCCGGACATTGCCTAAGGGCTCCAGCCGTTCCCCCCCATTTTCAAGGAGGCTTAGCATGGAACCAAAGAACAAAAATGGATTCATAATTGCATCGGCAGATTTGGGTTAATTTTAGGAAACTATCGCCTTTCACTCTCTTGGTTTGACACCCCCACACCAACACTCCCTCGTCAACGACCTCAACCGACCGCCTGCCTGACCTTATTGTCTTATTGTCATCAGTTTTGAATTGTTGATGGTTGTCTTTCCTGTTTTGTGTTAGTGCTTTATGAATCGTTATCATGGTTATCACGAAGACAACTAGGCCACGACTAATCGTCGACTAGTGGACAAGTCGAGATTCTAGAAAAAATCGATCAACGACTTATGGGTTTAGACGCTGATGGGTTTGATATGGAACCTGGCTCGAAAACCCGGATCTGAAATTTAAAAAAAATTAAGGGTTAAACACATGAAAAACTTGCGCATATTCCATTTTTTTTTTTCAAAAAAGACTTTATATCTCAGGCGGCGACTCATGATGTTCTACGGCCGTCTTCTCCGTCCGGCGACTCTACTCTATTCTCCATAGGTCGTTTCTCTCTCTCGTCTCTACTCTTAGAACACTAGATCTTAAATTATTTCGATTACGATTGATTTAAATTATGAAATTGATGTGTGTTTAGTTACATTACACATTACATCTAATAAATATATGTATATGAAAGCATAGTTGTTAGAGGCGCGCCCGAGGCGCGAGACGCTAGGGGCGCCAAGAGCAGCGCCTCCTGGAAGGCGAGGCGGGCGCGGGGAGGGAGGCGGGCGCCTTTGTGCGCCTAGCGCGCCTCCGAGGGCGCGCCTCAGGCGCGCCTCTCTCTCATCTTCATTTTCAACCTTTGATAATTATATATATATATTAATATATATTAGATTTTATATATTAGAGAATTCAAAATTAGGGTTTACTGGTAAGTTTTGGCTATTTTTTATGTTTATTTCAGTTTTATTTTTGGCAATTTATTGTATAATATAATATGTGATATGATTTATTATATTTTCAGCTTTGTGTATCTAAAGAGTATATTTTCTGTTTTTATGTTTATTTTTCTGTTTTTTTTTTCATTATTTTTTAATTTCTCATTTGATTAATATGTGATATGATTTATCATATTTTCAGCTTTTTTGTATCTAAAGATTATATTTTCTGTTTTTATGTTTATTTTTCTGTTTTTTTTCATTATTTTTTAATTTCTCATTTGATTAATATTGTTATCTATATTTAATTTTATATCTCTTTCTTTCTTATAATGCATTTCTTATAGTATTTTATGTCTCTTTTATGTTGTTTTTATTAAATTTTCTGTTTTATTTTAATTATTTGTCATTTATCTCTTTAAGAAGTGTTGAACCTAAACATGTCTTTTGTGTGTTGGTTTTTGTTGGTTATGTGTTGGTTTTTGTTGATTATGTGATTTATTATTGAAGTTGAATGAAGTTAAACTTTATGTTATGGAATTCTTAGACTTAATTACATGAATTATGTTTTTTTATTAATTTTTAATTAATTTTTCGCCTCTGTTGAAGAGGCGCGCGCCTCGGGCGCGCCTCTCGCCTCTAACAACTATGTATGAAAGGCTTGTCGACTAATCTTCTTGAAGGTACCCAAGCGACTTGGCTCGACTTGGCGTCGTGATAACCATGATTGTTATGTTAATTGCTGCGTAGATCATGACATTTTGAGAAATTTTCTTGAGATTTTGGCCTATGATTATGTTGTTTTCATATATTCATAATTTCATGCTATTACTTTAGCTTGTGCACAGACGCGCGTGCGCGCGCACACGCACTCACACACACTCATATATATATTGTCTGCCACGACGTCTGCAAATGCCGCGCCACCATCCGCCATATGTTTGTTGCGGATCCTAGAACTATAAGGAGCGGGAGTGATTTAGGTTCGTTTACAGACGAGGGAGAGGCCGGAGGCCCTGGGTTGCGGAGGATGCAAGCAAGTTGGGCAAATTATTATTTATTATTATTATTATTATTATTATTAGTGTCTATCTTTTTTAATATTAATCGATAAAAGATACAAGTTGTATAGCCTCATCTATAAAAGTAGAAGTTATTGATACTAAAGACAATAATACCCTTAAAACTGATAGAAATACAAACCCCGCGATCGTGGCAAGGACACGATCACTGCACACGATGGGGTGCGATTGGTGTGTACCAATCGTGGGCAAGGACACGATCGCTGCACACTGTGGGCAGCGATCATGTGCAACCATCGTGGGCAAGGACACGATCGCTGCTCATGGAAAATAAGGGTACATTAGTCTTTTTAAAATGGTACCAATAACTTCTATTCTTCTGAATGAGGATATATAACTTTTAATTTTATGATCTGATATTAAAAAATGGATTCTCACTTATTATTATTACTACTACTACTACTACTATATGTAAGAGTTTTTTTTTGCTTTACTCACACGTGACCTAGTGGTGTTGGTGGGGTTTGAACCTGTGACCTTTGGCCTCCAAGCAATAACGAGTATGGTTACTATCGAAGTAGTATCGTTAGTATAACAACTATCCTTTTTTATGGTTTTGAGAGTCGTCTTCGGCTTGGGCGAAAGATATTCTCTAAAAATAACGATTGTTCTTGTTGAATGGTTATTAATTTCATAATAATTTTCTATTTGATCGTCCTTTAAAACCCTTGAATCTTTCAATTTGGTTCGACCTGCCGCTGTTACGAACACGAGGATGGAAAGTCGCATGGAGTGGGTAGAAAAGGGTTTGGAAGATATTTGGGGTTAACCAAACAAGGATAACTGCTGGAGCGTATTATCGAGGCGATGTGAGACTAGTTGGTACTGGACAAAGGATTTGCCGACACAAGCCAATCATCCTCTTTGCACCCTGATACACCGGCTGCACACATAGTAACAGACTCATAGGAACATTCGGTGGGTCGCAAACCTGATTTTTCCGACTTCCACTGGCGATGACCTAGCGACATAGCTCTCGCACGTGGAGCAATTTTTCATGGTGCATCGCACAACCGAATCGGCGGAGGTGGATATCACATAGGTAGGACTAAACAACACGACGTTACAGTAGATGCAATGGCTGCTTCAATGCCAACCAGGCCCAAGGGGGCTGCCACGCGGGATGTGGGCCTTGGCATGGGTTACCACCTGGATTGTGTTGTCGGTGGACGTCCGGTTTGAAAGGGGATATATTGTTACGATATCTCACATCAATTTTACATGAAAATATGGAATGATATATAAGTGGAAGTCAATCCCTAACCTTTTGACCATGGTTTTGGGTTAAGTTCTTAGTAGCCCGAAGGGGGGGGGGATATGACCGGTTGTAAATGTGCGGGAGCGTCGTCGGGAGCCTCTAGTTAAAATTGTATAATTTATAATATTAGTAGGTAGTTAACTATGAAAATATAATTATTAACACTTAAAAATGTAGATAGATAAGATAAAAAATGCAACCAATCACGAATCATAATAGTTTCTCAAAATAACATCATATCAAAATAAAAGAAGTAGAAAAAATTAGAAAAACAATCATCTCTTTTGTTTTTTTCCTCGTGCTTTTTCTAGTAACTTTTTTGCTCGCGTTTGGAAGTTTGGAGTGGGTGGCACTGAATTTGATGAAGTTGTAGCAGTAGATTGAGAACCTAATGGAACATTTGAGACATCCTCTTCCTCGTCATTGCCGCATAACTCATCCTCATTACCCTGAACTGTCGATATAGTGCATCCTCAGCATACATATCCCAATTCTTGAATGACTTGTCGTCCACTCTATATCTCGCAAGAAGCCTGTGGTTATAGTGCACAAACACTAATTTCTCTGCTCGATTAGTGTTCAACCTTTTCCTCTTCACACTATGGATGTATGAGTAAGTACTCCAACATCTCTCAGCACTAGATGTGTTAACGCTCTGAGCTAAATACTCGTAGTGCCAAAGAGCACAACTCAAGTGCTACTCCACCATACATATGCCACCATGACAATGCTGGCATAGTTTCCCCATCATTTATGGCATGAGGTTGTGAAATACACCTTTATCACTGACAAAATCACTAATTTGGTGCCTGATTCTCGATGCTTCACTTTGATGAATAATCATTTTTTCAATAGCGTCGAGATACCCTTTTTGGACTTCAAGGTCACAGTGAGGCCTCGATCTTTTCTCACCACCCGATGCAGGTCTTGAAAGCCAAGATTGGGTGTAGTACTTGGGCACTAGAGCATAAACCAAACAAAATAAAGGGATGTTCATCTTGTTCCACCTTCCCACAACAAAGGTGTCAATTTAATTATAGATGATAAGATCATCTTTGAGAATATCATGAATGTCTCCCAACATCATTTACTCGTAAAGTTCTCCAATGATAAGAGTTGCGTAAATAAAAATTCCAAGGGAGGCTCATGGGCAAGAGGAAAGATTGGCTTGTCGGTGTCGCAAAACCTTAACATTTTATTAATTGGTTTTGTAATCTTCAGTACCTTAGCACCTTTGCTCCAAAAATCATCATCCAATGCTGTTTTCCTAACAAAATCATGTTGACTGGGATCTGACAAGCTTCTTCTTAAGGTTTCCTAATGTTCACTTACAACCATAGCAACCAGAGACAGTCTTACCTTTATGAGTTGCTGCAACACTGAAAACATGGCCATATCTTGTCTTTTTTGTTTTGAGTATATCCAACGACGAGAAAGTTTTGTATAGAAATTGGAACGAGCTATGATTCTTGATATATTTAACCATTGCTTTCCCTTTGTCACAGCTTTCCTTGAAAAAAGACGAAGCGTCATTCGAACTCTTACAATATCTTTCATCAACAGAT
>JAWKAU010001150.1:0-15000 GCA_033398695.1 Orobanche coerulescens
ACGCCGAGACATTTCGCTCAAATCGCCCTTCGACCGAGCCGAGTCGAGGCGAGCCGAGCCGGCCGGACGGCGGCGGCGGCGGCGCGCGTGTGTGTGCGCGCGAGGGACGCCTAGTCACACATCCACACATGTATCACTTTTTGAACATGACTTTGTCCACATCTCCTTACATACTCACAATTTTTCCGTTCTTTTTCCAATGTGAGATAGCACCTCAAATCTATTTCTAAAGGGTTCACTTTGGAACATTATATCTCATTCATATCTCAATCATTTTGAGTGTTCTTACATGTTTTGGAAACCTCATATGGAGTACTACTTATTCCAACTAAGTCCCGACTTTAACTCATAGTCGAACCCACTCAAAAGCCCACTCAAAATTTCCTCTCAAGTGGGATGCTCAAAATAGCCCATTTCCTCTATTATATCTAATATTTCCAACAATCCCCCACATGAATGAGATTGATGGTCCAGCAGCACACGTCAGACACAGAGTTGACTTGGTGATAGTTAATACGGTTAGGCATTGCATAGGATAGGTAGAGTATGCTCCTTGAACCTTCCCTCGAAAAGATATACTCTCCTTACTGGCTAGACAGTGTGACTAGATGCCTTTGAACTGTCCGACCGCTTGTGTAAGTGATCGTATATCCTTCACAAGTGCCCTTCCTGAATTGTTCTGTTCTCATTATTGTGCTCATTTTGGCCGTGGATACCGTCTTGGTTCTGCGAGAGTTTATAAAGAATTGTGTCTTTGCAATTCTCCTTTGAAGCGGCCACTCTTCTCTCTAACATAGGTGATTCTCTTTAAGTGTTTTGAGTAAACCCGTATTTTACTCCACCCAACTATACGTTGTCGACTTAAAAATCATTAAAAGCATAAGCTTAACCTCTCCCTACGGGTATCACTATTTTCATCATAGGAATGGTCGGTTCGGGGTAACCCCACAGTGATCGTGCCCAGTTTTATGGATTCGTTGTCCCATTGAACCTAGATCTTGGGATCTCCAGTCAGCTTAGGTTGGGTATCCTCCATAAAACCATTAGCTCAAGGCAATAGACACATTCCTCTTGATGATTTATCAACAAGGTCTCTTGATAACCCTTTGGTTAGCGGATCCGTAATGTTATCCTTTGATAACACATAATCAATAGTGATAACTCCTGTTGATATCAATTATCTAATGGTATTATGTCTCCTCCTTATGTGACGAGACTTACCATTGTACATTACGCTCTGTGTCCTGCCAATCGCAGATTGACTATCACAATGAATACATATTGCGGTCACAGGCTTTGCCCATCTTGGAATATCTTCTAGAAAATGGTGTAGCCATTCTCCCTCTTCTACACATTTATCTAAGGCTATAAACTCGGATTCCATCGTTGACCGAGATATAAGTGTCTGTTTCGAAGATTTCCATGCCACCGCTGCACCGGCTAGTGTGAATACATATCCACTTGTTGACTTGGAGTCTTTTATATCAGATATTTAATTTGCATCACTATATCCTTCAAGTACTGCTGGATATTTGGTATAGTGCAGCCCATACTCACGAGTACCCCTCAAGTATCTTAGTACTCTTATGATCGCGTTCCAGTGATCCTTTCCGGGGTTGCTCGTATATCTACTTAGTCTACTAACTGAGTAGGCTATATCTGGTCTTGTACAGCTCATCAAGTACATCAGACTTCCTATTATGCGTGAGTACTCAAGTTGAGACACTCCTTCACCCTTATTCTTGGATAGTCTCAACGTCATATCCACCGGGGTTTTGGCTGTGCCAAAGCATCCTTATTAAATCTTTCAAGGATTTTGTCCACATAGTGGCCTTGACTCAGCATGAGTCTTTCCGACGTTCGTGTGATTTTAATCTCTAAAATTACATCTGCGAGTCCCATATCCTTCATGTCAAATCTCGACCTCAGCATGTCTTTGGTTGATTTGATTATTCTTTCATTACTGCCGGTAATGAGCAAGTCATCTACATATAGACACAAAATGACATAGCCATCTTCTGTGTCTTTCACATATACATATTTTTTGGATTCATTAATTTTGAAGCCACCACTTATCATGACATGATCAAATTTTTCATGCCACTGTTTTGGTGCCTGCTTCAATCCGTACAAAGATTTTACCAGCTTTGCAGACTTTCCTTTCTTGTCCAGGAGCAGAGAACCCCTCGGGTTGTTCCATTTAGATTTCCTCTTCTAAGTCCCCATTAAGAAAGACAGTCTTAACATCCATTTGATGAACTTCTAAACCTCGTAATGCGGCGATGGCAAGTATCATCCTGATGGAAGTTATTCTCGTCACAGGAGAGTAAGTATCAAAATAGTCTAGGCCTTCACGTTGGTTATATCCCTTCGCTACGAGCCTAGCCTTGTATTTATCAACTGCTCCATATTTCAATTTCTTCTTGAAAATCCATTTATTTCCTAATGGTTTACACTTAGGAGGTAATTCCACTAGTTTCCAAGTATGATTCTGTAATATAGAATCAATCTCTTCTTTGATAGCCTCCTTCCATAGATGTCCATCCGTCGAGCTTACAACTTCTTTGTAAGTCTGAGGTGCCTTTTCGAGCAAGTAGGTGATGAAATCTGGTCCATAAGATTTCTCCGTCCTTTGTCTCTTGCTCCTTCTAGGTTCGTCCTCATTATCCATTATTTGGTCTTCATTATCTTCATCCATTAGTTCAGAAGTCTGTTCGGATGAGATAAGGGGTTAACTTGCAGTCTTACAAGGAAAGATATTCTCAAATAATGACGCATTTCTTGATTCCATAATCGTATTATTGTGAATCTCAGGCACTTTGGATTCATGCACAAGAAATCGGTAAGCATTGTTGTTGTGTGCATATCCAATGGAAATGCAGTCAACCGTTTTTGGGCCTATTTTAACTTTCTTAGATGTAAGTATCAGCACCTTTGCTAGACACCCCACACTTTCATGTAATTGTAGGAAGGCTTGACTCCTTTCCACAATTCATAAGGAGTTTTGTCCCCGTTCTTACGACCTATCTTGTTTAAGAGATAATTCTGTAATACCCGGTTGTAATTCAGTCATTATCATTCAGTAATTTCATTCAGTGATTGTCACTCAGTGGATTTTCACTCAATTATAATCATTCATCAATCATGTTCATTCACCGTGTTCACCGTTCGGAAAAACTTCGAGTTGTGTATCGTTATTGTTCATTGTTTCAACTTTCCTCATATGAGTTCGACTTTGCTAGATCACCATTAATTTTTGGTAACTCCAAAATTCTAAATCTTTGCAATATTATATAGCATCGAGTTAGCTTTCCAATGGTTCAAACGGTGAGTCAATCGAGTCCTGACGAGAGAGTTATGGTCGTTTAGCTCAACCGCTCATTTTTTCGGTTTGGCGATCACTGATCGAACTCGGCCGTGTCATCCGACACGACCCGTTGCCTGCACTCGTCCGAAATGCCGGTTTCGCCTCGGGACCCGACCGTGTCGTGCACGGCCGAAGTCGAACCCTTCCGGATAGGCTGTAACTGTCAGCGGAGGCCCGACCGTGTTCGTGACACGGCCGAAGTCAATGCCGGCGCCGCGGACGGGTCACTATCGGTAGGCCCCTTCGCGCCGCGACCGTGTCAAGCAGGACACGGTCGAGTCCCTGCCGGCCAGCTGCGCGCCGCGACCGTGTCAGGCGGGCACGGTCGAGTCTGTCAGCCGAGTCAACCCCTATAAATTCGTTTTTTGAGCATTTCAGCTCATTTCTTCCATCTTCTTCACCTGAAACCGAGAGAGAATAGCTTGAGGGAGAGATTTCTTCATCAATTATCATTTGAGTGTGTATTTTTCATCACCTTCAATCATTTGGGAAGCTTGGATAGTCGATTTTACACGTTTTCATCGGATCGAATTGGTTGGATCTTCAAGAGGTAATTCCTTCAACACCTTGGACTTCGATTTTGTGTTGAGATATGATGTTTTGGACGTTATAATCATGTTATATGAAGGGATATGTATATGATTATGAGTTTGTATAAGGATTCATTGGATTATTGAGGGAATATTCAAGAACACTTTGAATATCGAGTTGAAATTGGGAGTTTTCGATTAATTATCGTTATAATCACGTTTTCGGATATTCGTCTTGGATTATTAATTATATTGAAGATGTTTTGTTGGTTTAAAACACTTCTTGGGGGATTTGATATTGGTATATTGAGGTTTGATTGTAAACAATCGGAGTTTAGCCGCAACGTGTTTGATTTAATGCCTCAATGGATTTAGTTTAATCGTATCGACGTTTTGAGTTCGTTATATTCGTGTTTGATTCGTATATTGAACGAGTTGTTGGATATTGTATAATTCAAGGTTGTTCGAGCGATCGATATCTCAATTAGGACGTCGTTCGTGGAAGAATAATTATCACCGGTGTTGAGTAAGTTAATTCTTACTCAGTTAACAGGATATTCATACCTTTTGTTGTTGATCATTCATAATCATAACTCATTCATCATTGTATTAATCATATTAAAACTTGTTATTGTCAATTAATCACTTCAGTCATAAGGAACGACGGTTCCAATCATTTCATTGAGCTGTCATTTACTTCACTATTATTTTCATCTCGGTGAGTCATTCTTGACCTTGTCGAATTATTATTCATTGATATTCAGTGTGGTTATTCTCGTTCATATGACCTTCTGGGTTCATATTGCGTGGCCGGGTGTGGCTGTGTGGAATTTTTAGTCGGGCACACGATGGTTATGTATTGGGTTCACCGATACATTAGACCGTGCACACGGGAAAGCGTTACACCGTGAGACTAATTAGGTACACGGACGGGTGTTGTACACTCGCA
Organism: Orobanche coerulescens; assembly: GCA_033398695.1. Taxonomy (NCBI): domain Eukaryota; kingdom Viridiplantae; phylum Streptophyta; class Magnoliopsida; order Lamiales; family Orobanchaceae; genus Orobanche; species Orobanche coerulescens. The sequence goes on from JAWKAU010001150.1 coordinate 4,847, forward strand.
CAGAACATTACGGGCGTACTATGATACTCCTCTTCAGCGTAATTCGTAACTAAGGATATTTTATAACTTCAGTTAAATCTTGACTGTGTATTTTTCAACCCTTGAGGATTGTTGTTCTTTGTAACTGACCCCGTTTGGGGATTTTGTTTTTCAGGTCATGGCAAGGCAAACGCACGGGAATAGCATGTTGATGTCGAGGAGTCCTAGTGATACTAGTAGGGGGCCCCAAATCCTTTCAGTCATTCCTATTGTTGTCATTTATTTTCCGCTGCAGATTTTCACTTGGTTATTCCGTTTCATTCAGTGTTGTGTATTTTATCTTCATATAAAATATACATGTATTCTGTATTATCCTGGGTGTGTTGTATGAAACTACTCATCGGATTAATTAATGTTGTAATGTGGTTCGGTACTACATTCACCCTGTGTAATTCATTCATTTTCATCCGCCTGGTGGGTCCCAGTCGGGGGTTCACGGCACTGTAATATCCGCCTAGTTTGGGGTGTTACAGAGTTGGTATCAGAGAGTGGTTTTGAATACTACCTTCCGAGTCATGTCTCATTTGAAATCATCGTCATCAGACTAGTATCATTGGACTTTCGCGTCACGTGTGACCTGTGCAAATGCCGAGCCAATCAGACCGGAAGAACTGTAAGATTTCTAACGCCATGGTATAATTTCTGGTTCATTCATCATTCATCATTTAACAATCCTCAAACATCATCATTCATTATGATCAGGACGATCATATTAACTCATTAATCACTTAATTCATTTCAATACTCAGTTAATAATCAGGACGATCATGTTAACTCATTAATTACTCAATTCATTTCATTACTCAGTTGTCAATCTGGACGATCATATTATCAATCTTGTTAAGTTATTCAAGATAATCATTTCAAGAATTTCATCAGATAATCATGTAACTTCAGTAAATCATTCATATAATCACTAAGTTAGAGCATGTATACTCATTTTCATCATCTCATGACATAATCATAACGTGCTAATCATGCGGGAAATATAATCATTATGCGACCTTCCTACTTCAGTATGGAGAGAGGCTGTCGAGGATGCACGGGGAGAGGCGCGGTGCGGACGAAACCCGAGAAATAATCACTCAGCCGGGAAATCGTGCCCGGGACTCGGCTCGATCAAGATGTTCGGGTTGATCCACTCACTTTTATGCGAGCCATGATGACCCATATGCAATTGCTCAATCATCATTACGCCACTCTGGCGGTTTAATCGAGAGAACTCTCCGTATGAGCCACCGCTAAGGAAATTTCGGAGCAACAACCTTCATCTATCGACAAGAAATCAACGAAGCGTAATCGGTCCGAAGGCGGTCGGTCAACCTCCAAGAAACCTCGTGCGGGTCCTATCGTTTTTGAGCGACCTTCTACGGCGCCTAATCCTGCGGGATCTCAGTCCCGAGCAGCCAGTTCGGCCATCATCTGTTTCAACTGTGGGGCGCCGGGCCATTTCAGTACTAGGTGTACGACGCCGTCTATCACATGTCATAATTGTGGGAATTCTGGGCATAAGGCCCGTTTTTGCCGAAAGGACTTTAAGTCAGCTCCGGCGGCATCTCAGGCCCCGAAGCAACCAGCGTTTCAGAATCAGACTGCTTTGTCATCGTCGTTTAAGACAATGGAAGCAAATAGAGTTGGAGCTCGTATTTATCAGACGGGAGCGTCCGGTTCGGGGGCCGGCAAGTCCTGCATTCATATGATGAGGAGGATAAACGATCCGGTGGCCCGAATGATTTCGTATACTGTAATTTTATTTCAACTTGTGTGTACCTTTTGATCTTTGGTACACCGCATTCATTCATTTTCGAATCATGCTTGAATAGACTTATTTCGGGATAGTCCTATTGCTTGTGGACCTCTTACCATCGGTCTACCTGACGATGGAAGAATTTTCGGAATCATACCGAATTAAGCTTAACGACCGCGATTGATTGATGGATCTAATCGTGGTGAATTTATCTTAGGACGATTTAATTTTCGGGATTAGTTGGTTTGATCGTCTTGATACTATCCTCAGTGTTTGTTAGCGTTTGGTCGCTATCTTTCCGTCGTTAGTTGTCGAATGTGTGCTTCAAGGAAGTAATCCCCGTTGTTCCAGAAGAAGTATTATTATGACGAAAGCAGAGAAATTCCGCTATCGAACTATTCAATCATTCATTGCATCATTCCCATCGATTGGCCTTTCTAAGACAATCGAGTCATTCAATCATTCATTGTATCATTTCCATCGATTGGCCTTTTTAAGACAATCGAGTCATTCAATCATTCATTGTATCATTTCCATCGATTGGCCTTTTTAAGACAATCGAGTCATTCAATCATTCATTGTATCATTTCCATCGATTGGCCTTTTTAAGACAATCGAGTCATTCAATCATTCATTGTATCATTTCCATCGATTGGCCTTTTTAAGACAATCGAGTCATTCAATCATTCATTGTATCATTTCCATCGATTGGCCTTTTTAAGACAATCGAGTCATTCAATCATTCATTGTATCATTTCCATCGATTGGCCTTTTTAAGACAATCGAGTCATTCAATCATTCATTGTATCATTTCCATCGATTGGCCTTTCTAAGACAATCGAGTCATTCAATCATTCATTGTATCATTTTCATCGATTGGCCTTTCTAGGGCAATCGAGTTATTCAATCATTCCTAGTATCATTTTCATCGATTGACCTTTCTAGGGCAATCGAGTTATTTAATCATTCATTTCATCATTTCCATCGATTGGCCTTTCTAAGGCAATCGAGTTGTTCAATCATTATTGGTATCTCTTTTTATCGACTGACCATTCTAGGGCAATCGAAATGTTCAATCATTCGTGGTATCATTGTCATCGATTGATGATGTATTCCCAGACGAGTTATCTGGTTGCCTTCACATAGAGTAGGGGAATTCAGGAGTGAGTTGGAGCCGGTACGTCCCCTTTATCGAAGGCACCGTATCGGATGGCCCCGACCAGAATGCAGGAGTTGAAGATTCAACTTGAGGAGTAGTTCGAGAAAGGTTATCTCCGACCGATTGCGTCCCCGTGAAGAACACCAGTGTGATCTGTCAAGGAGAAGGATGGCTCGTCTCGTGTGTGTATTAATTACCAGGAGTTGAATAGGGTGATGATCAAGAGTAGTATCCTTTACCTCGTATTGATGATCTTTTAGATCAACTTCAGGGAGCTTCAGTATTTTCCAAGATCGACTTAAGATCTGGATATCACCAGTTGCGGATTCGAGAGTCGGATATCGCGAAGACAGCGTTTCATACACGCTATGGTCATTATGATTTCGTAGTTATGCCGTTCGGGCTAACTATTGCACCTGTGGTATTCATGGGGTTAATGAATCGGGTTTTCATCGACTTTTTGGATCAGTTTGTTGTTTTCTTCATCGACGACATTTTGATTTATTCTCGTAGCCAAGAGGAATACGAGGTTCATCTTCATCAGGTTCTCGACGTGTTGAGACGAGAGCAACTTTATGGAAAGTTTTCCAAATGTGAATTCTGGAGGTCCGAAGTGACTTTCTCGGGCATGTAATTTCATCTGACAGAGTTCGTGTTGACCCTCAGAAGACGGAGACTATCCGAGATTGGCAACCTCCGAAAGATATTAAGTAAATCCGATGTTTCCTCGGATTAGTTGGTCAATTATCCAACCCACGACCTGGAGCTAGCAGCCGTGGTTTTCGCGTTGGGGATTTGGCGTCGTTGCCTTTATGGCATCACCTGTCAGATCTTCACCAATCACAAGAATTGAAGTATATATTTACTCACAAGGAGTTAAATATGCGACAGGGGCGGTGGTTGGAACTAATCAAAGATTTTGATATCGAGATCCTTTACCACCCGGGGAAGGTGAACGTTGTCGCCGACGCCTTGAATCGTAAGTCCGTTCAGGAGCAGATGCTTGCTCGTTTATCAGTTCATAAGGAGCTCCAATAGGAATTCCTTAGACCCGAGATCGAGGTCTGGCTTCAGCGAGTTCAGGGACAGCTTTGTATGTTAGAGATTTCATCATCTCTTGAGGATGCAATCAGGGAGAATCAGAGTTCTGACTCTTCATTGTTGCGCATCCGTGAAGATGTGGCTCAGGGGAAAGCCCTGGATTCGTGGTCCACAAGGATGGACTTTTGAGGTTTAAGAACCGGTTGTGCATACCGGCGAATGACGAGTTGAAAAACTCGATTTTGAGAGAAGCTCATGCTACCCTTATTCTGTTCATCCGGGGTCTAGCAAGATGTATAAGGACTTGAAACAAAATTACTGGTGGAGTAATATGAAGCAAGAAGTCGCAGAATTTGTTTCGAGATGCTTGACCTGTCAACAAGTCAAGATTGAACATCAGCGACCGACGGGTATGTTAAAACCTCTTCCTATTCCAGAGTGGAAGTGGGAATACATTTCTATGGATTTCATCACGAGTTTGCCGACGAGTCGTCGTGGCATGAATACGAACTGGGTGATTGTGGACCGCTTAACTAAATCAGCTCATTTCCTTGAGATCAAGGATACGTGGGGTCCCGCTTAACTAAGAGTATCGTTTCCGATCGTGACGGACGATTTGTGTCTCATTTTGGAAATCAGTTCATCGTGCTATGGGAACTCAGCTCAATCTCAGTACCGCCTTTCATCCTCAGTCCGACGGACAATCAGAGAGGACTATTCAGACATTAGAGGACATGTTGAGGGCATGTGTCCTCGATTGGAAGGACGATTGGGAAGCCCAACTACCACTGATCGAGTTCACGTACAATAATAGTTGGCATGCCTCCATTTAAAATGGCACCTTACGAGGCCTTGTACGGTCGTCGTTGTCGATCTCCTTTGTATTGGGATGACTTGTCAGAATCAATCGGCACCGAGCCCGATATGCTTATAGCCGCCCGGAAGAAGGTAGCTTTGATCAAGAGTCATTTGTTGACAGCTCAGAGTCGACAGAAATCATATGCACATAATCGTCGTCGACCACTAGAGTTCGAGACGGGTGACCACGTGTTGGTCAAGGTATTCCCAAGTTGAGGTACTTTCCGTTTCGGAAAACGGGGGAAGTTGAGTCCGAGATTCATTGGACCGTTTGAAATTTTGAATCGAGTAGGCGAGTTAGCTTATCGATTGGCTTTTGCCTCCGGCATTGAGCCGAATTCATAATGTGTTTCATGTCTCTTAGTTGTGGAAGTATGTTGCTGACCCGAGTCACATACTTCAGTTCCACGAAATCGAGATCGCGGATGATCATTCGTACGAGGAGCGTCCTGTACGAGTATTGGAGCGGCGAATCAAACAGTTGAGGGACAAGACGATCCCTTTGGTCAAGATTCAGTGGTCCAGACACGTAGTCGAAGAGGCTACTTGGGAAACCGAGGATAGTATGCGGGAGAGTTATCCCGAGTTGTTTGACCCTTAGTTTCGGGGACAAAACTTTTTTTTTAAGGGGGGGTGTATGTAATACCCGGTTGTAATTCAGTCATTATCATTCAGTAATTTCATTCAGTGATTGTCACTCAGTGTATTTTCACTCAATTATAATCATTCATCAATCATGTTGTTCATTCACCGTGTTCACCGTTCGGAAAAACTTCGAGTTGTGTATCGTTATTGTTCATTGTTTCAACTTTCCTCATATGAGTTCGACTTTGCTAGATCACCATTAATTTTTGGTAACTCCAAAAATTCTAAATCTTTGCAATATTATATAGCATCGAGTTAGCTTTCCAATGGTTCAAACGGTGAGTCAATCGGAGTCCGTACGAGAGAGTTATGGTCGTTTTAGCTCAACCGCTCATTTTTTGATTTTGGCGATCATGCCCGACCGAACTCGGCCGTGTCGTCCGACGGCCGTGCCGTACTCGTCTGGAAATGCGAAGTTTACGCCTCAGACCCGACCGTGTCGTGCAGCGCGGCCGAGTCGAACCTTCCGGATAGGCGGTAACTGTCGCGGAGGCGGCCGTGTTCCAGGACACGGTCGAGTCAATGCCGAGCGCCGCGGACGGGTCACTATCGGTAGGCCCCTTCGCGCCGCGACCGTGTCAAGCAGGACACGGTCGAGTCCCTGCCGGCCAGCTGCGCGCCGCGACCGTGTCAGGCGGGCACGGTCGAGTCTGTCAGCCGAGTCAACCCCTATAAATTCGTTTTTTGAGCATTTCAGCTCATTTCTTCCATCTTCTTCACCTGAAACCGAGAGAGAATAGCTTGAGGGAGAGATTTCTTCATCAATTATCATTTGAGTGTGTATTTTTCATCACCTTCAATCATTTGGGAAGCTTGGATAGTCGATTTTACACGTTTTCATCGGATCGAATTGGTTGGATCTTCAAGAGGTAATTCCTTCAACACCTTGGACTTCGATTTTGTGTTGAGATATGATGTTTTGGACGTTATAATCATGTTATATGAAGGGATATGTATATGATTATGAGTTTGTATAAGGATTCATTGGATTATTGAGGGAATATTCAAGAACACTTTGAATATCGAGTTGAAATTGGGGGTTTTCGATTAATTATCGTTATAATCACGTTTTCGGATATTCGTCTTGGATTATTAATTATATTGAAGATGTTTTGTTGGTTTAAAACACTTCTTGGGGGATTTGATATTGGTATATTGAGGTTTGATTGTAAACAATCGGAGTTTGGCATAACGTGTTTGATTTAATGCCTCAACGGATTTAGTTTAATCGTATCGACGTTTTGAGTTCGTTATATTCGTGTTTGATTCGTATATTGAGCGAGTTGTTGGATATTGTATAATTCAAGGTTGTTCGAGCGATCGATATCTCAATTAGGGCGTCGTTCGTGGAAGGATAATTATCAGGTGTTGAGTAAGTTAATTCTTACTCGATTAACGGATATTCATACCTTTTGTTGTTGATCATTCATAATCATAACTCATTCATCATTGTATTAATCATATTAAAACTTGTTATTGTCAATTAATCACTTCAGTCATAAGGAACGACGGTTCCAATCATTTCATTGAGCTGTCATTTACTTCACTATTATTTTCATCTCGGTGAGTCATTCTTGACCTTGTCGAATTATTATTCATTGATATTCAGTGTGGTCATTCTCGTTCATATGACCTTCTGGGTTCATATTGCGTGGCCGGGTGTGGCTGTGTGGAATTTTTAGTCGGGCACACGATGGTTATGTATTGGGTTCACCGATACATTAGACCGTGCACACGGGAAAGCGTTACACCGTGAGACTAATTAGGTACACGGACGGGTGTTGTACACTCGCACAGAACATTACGGGCGTACTATGATACTCCTCTTCAGCGTAATTCGTAACTAAGGATATTTTATAACTTCAGTTAAATCTTGACTGTGTATTTTTCAACCCTTGAGGATTGTTGTTCTTTGTAACTGACCCCGTTTGGGGATTTTGTTTTTCAGGTCATGGCAAGGCAAACGCACGGGAATAGCATGTTGATGTCGAGGAGTCCTAGTGATACTAGTAGGGGGCCCCAAATCCTTTCAGTCATTCCTATTGTTGTCATTTATTTTCCGCTGCAGATTTTCACTTGGTTATTCCGTTTCATTCAGTGTTGTGTATTTTATCTTCATATAAAATATACATGTATTCTGTATTATCCTGGGTGTGTTGTATGAAACTCCTCATCGGAGTAATTAATGTTGTAATGTGGTTCGGTACTACATTCACCCTGTGTAATTCATTCATTTTCATCCGCCTGGTGGGTCCCAGTCGGGGGTTCACGGCACTGTAATATCCGCCTAGTTTGGGGTGTTACAAATTCGCCGTTAAGATGGCTTCTCCCCACATATTTTGCGGGAGACCTGAATTTAGTAATATCGCATTCATCATATCTTTCAGAGTGTGATTTTTACGTTCCGCCACGCCATTTGACTGAGGTGCCATGCATAAGGGGCAGTGACTTCATGAATAATCCCATGTTGTGAGCAAAATTCGCCGAATGGTTCCACATATTCACCTCCACGGTCACTCCTCAAAATTTTTATCTTAGCATTCAATTGATTCTCAACTTCCGTTTTATAGAGAATGAATTTCTCTATGGCTTCGTCTTTGCTTTTAAGCAAGTATACATAGCAATATTTAGTATAATCATCCACGAAAGTAATAAAATATTTATTTCCAGCTCTAGTTTGAACAAACTTCAAATCACATAGGTCGCTATGTATTAATTCTAAAGGTTTGGTGTTTCTTTCCACTTTTCGGAATGGAGATCGAGTTAATTTTGCCTCTACACAAGTTTCACACTTGTGGTTTAAATCAATTTTAAACTTTGGTATGTGATCTAATGCAATTAGTCTACGCATTGCATTAAAATTAACATGTCCTAATCTAGCATGCCATAAATTAGGAGACTCAAGCAAGTAAGCAGAAGAATTCTTCATTTCATTATTTTTTATAGTCATTACATTGAGCTTAACTAACCCATCGCATTCATATCCCTTGCCTATAAACACACCATTTTTCGACAAAATAACTTTATCGGGCTCGAAAACTGATCTAAAGCCGTGCTTCATCAATAAGGTACCAGAAATAAGGTTCTTGCGGATATCGGGCACATATAATACTCGTTTAAGAGTCACTTCCTTTCCCAACGTCATCTTCAAAATCACCGTGCCTTCGCCCAAGATAGTTGAGGTTGCAGAATTTCCCATATACAGCATATCGCCGGCATCCGTTTCTTCCAAGGAGGAGAACATTGTCTTGTTGGCACATATATGCCTAGTTGCTCCAGTGTCGATCCACCACTCTTTAGGATTTGAGCCAACTAGGTTCACTTCAGATATCATAACACATAAGTCAAGATGTTCCACTTGTTCGGTATTTAGATGTGCTGTATTACCTTCTTTTTTCTTTGGTTTCTTTGGCAGCCTGCAGTCGGCCGCCCTATGACCCATCTTTTCACAGTTGTCGCATTTTCCAAGGAATTTTTCCTTCTTTTTCCCAATTCCTCCTTTAGGTCACAGCTTGGTTCCCTTTCCAGTGTTGCCTTTCTTGGATGTTTGTCCAGTTTCCATAACATTAGCCTTTGCCACAGCAGCATTTACCTTCTTTTTTGATCCTCAGTTGTCTTCCTCTATGCGAAGTCTAACGACAAGATCTTCCATGCTCATCTCCTTGTGCTTGTGCTTGAGATAATTCTTGAAGTCTTTCCAAGTTGAGGGCAGTTTTTTGATCACATCAGCCACTTGGAAGGATTCTCTAATGACCATTCCTTCAGCATGGATTTCGTGAATGATCATTTGTAGCTCTTGTACCTGACTCTTGGAGTCGATCATCTTATAATCGAGCAACCGTCCAACAATCCACTTCTTGGCACCGGCGTCCTCGATCTTGTACTTATGGTCTAGTGAGTCCCATAATGCCTTGGCTGATTTAGCACTGTTGTACACGTTGTACAATGAATTGGCAAGGCCATTCATCACATAGTTCCGACACAAATAGTCAGAAGTTTTTCAAGCATCAATGGCCATCAAAATTTGTTGGTCACTGTCTTCGTCATATTTTGGCGCATCCTCCTTGAGGAATCGAGACAAGCCTATAGTGGTCAGATAAAACATCATCTTCTGCTGCCATCTCTTGAAATTCTGCCCGTTGAATTTCTCTAGTTTGTCCGCATGGTTGACCGGAACCGAAACCGAATTAGTTATCTGAACCGAGGCAGAGTGGTTCGCTGAACCCGATCCAGTTAGAGGCGCACCTCCAGTCGCTGAACCCGAGCCAATTTTCTGAAGCGCACCTCCAGAAACGTCCGTAGACAGTGTTTGGATTTGAGAATCCATATTGCTTAACTTTTCGAAAATAGATATGTTTTAATCAAGTAAACAAAAAAAAAATGCTTTAAGATTGTTGATTAATTTTGAAAACGATTACTTGAAAAATAACAGAATATAAATATATATCGAATATATATTATCTAAATCCTGCAAAAAAAATCGGTTAGCAAAAAAAAAAAAGAAAATTCCCGTTTGCGTAAACGAGCGGAAGAGTCGCTGTTGAGTCCAGAGTATCTGTCTCCTTAAAGCAAATTCGCCCTCACCACGGTGTATGACGTTTGCCTCCCAGGATAAAACAACAGCTCGATGGAGTGAATCGATGATGCGCTGCACCCTCAACGAAC
>JAWKAU010001151.1:0-15000 GCA_033398695.1 Orobanche coerulescens
GATCGAACAAAATGTATAAGGATTTGAAGCCGTATTATTGGTGGGGTAACATGAAACGGGAGGTTGCCGAATTCGTTTCGAAATGTTTGACCTGTCAGCAGGTCAAGATTGAGCATCAACGACCAGCTGGCATGATGAAACCGCTTCCAATTCCCGAGTGGAAGTGGGAAGACATATCGATGGATTTTATTACTAGCTTGCCGACGAGCCGTCGAGGCATGAATACGATTTGGGTGATTGTGGATCGATTGACTAAATCATCCCACTTCTTGGAAATCAAGGATACGTGGGGCCCTGAGAGATTGGCCCAGTTATTCATCAAAGAGATTGTGAGACTGCATGGTACTCCTAAGAGTATTGTATCAGATCATGACGGATGGTTCGTGTTGCACTTCTGGAAGGCGGTTCATCGTGCGATGGGTACACAGTTGAACTTCAGTACGGCTTTTCATCCTCAGACCGACGGTCAGTCTGAGAGGACTATTCAAACTCTAGAGGATATGTTGAGGGCATGTGCTCTCCATTGGAAGCCCGACTGGGAAGCCCAACTACCGTTGGTAGAATTCACATATAATAACAGCTGGCACGCCTCAATCATGATGGCACCTTATGAGGCATTATATGGTCTTCGTTGTATGTCCCCTTTGTGTTGGGACGATTTGTCTGAATCTATTGGTACAAAACCTGATATGTTATTGGCAGCCCGCGAGAAGATTTCCTTGATCAAGAGTCGTCTATTAATGGCCCAAAGCCGCCAGAAATCATATGCAGATAATCGTCGACGACCACTCGAGTTTGAGGTTGGTGACCATGTACTAGTCAAAGTATCTCCTACTAAAGGTGTTTTCCTATTCGGGAAGAGAGACAAGTTGAGCCCAAGGTATATTGGTCCGTTTGAGATCCTGGAACGAGTAGGCGACCTAGCCTATCGTTTAGCATTACCACCAGCTTTGAGCCGGATTCACAATGTATTCCATGTATCTCAGTTAAGGAAGTATGTTGCTGACCCAAGTCACGTTATTCAATTCGACGAGGTCGAAATAGCCGATGACCATTCGTATGAAGAACGGCCTGTGCAGATACTTGAGAGAAGAATTAAACACCTGAGGAACAAGGCGATTCCCTTATTAAAAATTCAGTGGTCGAGACATGGAGTCGAGGAAGCTACGTGGGAGACTGAAGATAGTATGCGAGAGAAATACCCCGAGCTGTTTACCCCTTAGTTTCGGGGACGAAACTCCTTTTAAGGGGGGAGTATGTAATACCCTCGCCTTTACTATTGTATTTTCTGATTCAAACCAAGTATTTTTGCACCATATCTGTATTGTTGTAGCAAGTATATCGACGAATTATGTTAAGTTGGAATCATGGTCATTCATATTATATAAATTGTTGGGTGATATTGGGAGAATTCCATTTATGCTTGTTATAGAACTTAACGTACGTTAAACTATCTTCTTTACGTACGCTATGTACGTAGCCTTACGTACGTAACATTCATAAGTTAACGTACGTAATGCGAGAGATCCATCAACAGCCCGTCTTTCGGCGGGTGGGGCCGAGCGGGGGCAGGTGGTCGGGAGTCAATCACGACAGCCAAGTCAATGGCTATTACGTACGTAATAGCTATGTATTTAAGTATGTAACGATTTACATGTTTTAAGTCAGAAAGATATAATGAAATTGATTACGTACGTAATGTTCATGAGATTACGTACGTAAGGACTATAACGTACGTTAACCCCTTTCGTTAACGTACGTAATGCCAAGTTCAGATTAAAAAAATATGACTTGCCATTCATTTCCTGCTCGACCTATTCAACCTCCCAACTGAGAAAAACGATTCCCTTCCCTGCCAAATCCGTTTCTAGCCCTTCTAACTTGTGTTGGAGCTTCAGCACTTGATTGGTGACTTGGAGATTTGGAGATTGAAGTGTGTACCTTGAAGTGTTGGTGTTGTTCTTCATTTTGAGGTTGGTCTTTCTTTAACTCATATTAAATCCATGCTTATGATGATGTTAGTAGATAAATACTTCACATAATGTTATTTTAAGGTAGTGTAAACATGATAAGTTAATTGAATCATGCTCAAACTAGGTGAGGATTAACGTTAAGGGTATTAGTATTACTTTTGTTGGACAATAACTTCATAATATGGTTGTGTTGATAATGATATATATAAAACCTGATGTATAACATGATAATCGGAAGTTGATTATAGTCTCAACACCAGGAACATGTTAGGGATGAAATCCTTAATGATTGAAAATGAGAAATACTGAACATTCAATTGATTCTTGAAGGTAATATGGAACCATAATTTTGGCCTCTAAAACCAACACCTTTGTAATAAATTGTTGGAAGAATTATGTTAACCCTTTGAAGATAATCTTCACAATATGGGATGAAGTTACTTTTAGAATTTCAAGTATCCAATGATATAACTAGGCTTTTAATAAATTCTTCAAAAGTAAAACAATGGATTTTGATAGAAGGAAGTTGTAATCTTCATATGATCAAGTTAATCGATTTCGTTGATAACTTAAAAGGGTGTTAATCGCTACATTAATATGTTAATAATGTTCTTAAGAGGATTGTAGTGAATATGGTGATAGAAATGCGGTAGATGAGTAGCCGAATTCCATTTCATTAATCCGTATGTATTAAGAGACGTAAATTAAGATGATGTTCTTAGTTCACTAAAAACTTGAACTTATGCTTCATACAGGAATCAGTTTTAATGTAATCGTTGGTAAAATAATGAAGAACGTAATTAAACACAAACTTATATCGTAATCTGAAGTGGCGATGATTTGAAAAGATGCTTTCACAATGTTACATTGGTAATAAACTGGACTTCAAGTATTTGACATTAATGTTAGAATATGTGAATGAACATGATAAACATATGATGATTTGTAATAGGAACATTAAAGTGATCAATAGGATAATTGATTTATTCAAGTAAATGTACGAATATTATTTATGTAATAATACTGTTATCATACGAATGTGTTGTTGAATGAATTACATTTCATTCAAGGTTGCTTGTTCACGTGAGTATTGTTAGACGAGGATACCGTTCGTTTGATCATTCAAAGAAGGATTATTCATCTACGGAATTGAGGCAAGTTATCTTGCTTGGTTATAATGATGGTTGAATTTCTTGTGATTATTATGCGTTTCGTGTGTATGAAATGTTCTGATAATCTATGATTCGTGATATGGTGATTCCCTTGATCGTATTATAATGGTGTTGGGATGATATACCCGAAATTACCGTTCTTGTTACCGTTGGTCCTTTTGAGCTTTGTTGACACTTCGGTGAGTTGTTCGATTCCTTGATAAAGGTGTAATTCGTTGAGTTTCGTTGTCATGTTTTATCGTGACATCTCTGGAGTCATATCTGCGCGCCGATTGGTTATGTGTAGGATTTTTAGCCGGGCACTTGATGATCATGCGTGGATGTTTTCCGCATTTAGATTGTGCACACGAGACGTAGTTCGTGAGGCTAATTAGGTACATCGTCCCACGTATATTCTGGATTCCGTATACGGTGTGGACATATGCATGGACACATTTCCGGATCGGGTGTACTGTGACGTCCGTCTTGAGCCATATTATATGGTCGTTCGTATATTTTGTTATGTTCGACAGTTGGGACTCATTGTTTATACGCCTTCGGGGTATATTCAGTAGTCGATTGTTTTTCTTTGAGATCAGTATATATATGAATTGTATAATGTCATGAGAATTATTATCATGTATAGCTGACCCTGTGGTTTGGGGCGAAATACTTGTATTGCAGGGCGAGGAAAGGGCAAGGCACAGGAGGAGCACAATGGCGACAGAGGGTTTTGAAGGATGCTATTTCGGGGGGCCCGAGTCTTTTGATGTTCGGTTATGTTTTATTATGAATTTCATTATACTTTGTGTCGGATGAATGTACTATAATTTGTTAGGTACCGCCCATCGTCATATGGTCTGTACCGAATTTGGATCCTGTGTACGTTTGCTCGTATTAAAGACATGAATAACTCATACTCCACATCGGGGTTTTGATAAATATTGTGGTACGGTGCCACGTTGTCAGGTTGTAAATGTATATCGTGATATCGCCTGGTGGGTCCCGGTAGGGGGTCCACGGCACTGTAATAGCCACTATTTTTGGGCTGTTACAGAAGTACCCCTTACTCAGGTTTTAAGACAAGAGTGTTTTGTCTTCTCCAACTAAGAGCTTTCTGTGTATATAAATGAGAATACTGCTCTTCACGATGCTATAGATTTTTGTTTGCTTTGATTTCTTTGATTGCTTTAAAGTATAGTTCGCACCGTACTGCTCAACTTCAAATCTTCGGATATATATAGGTGTCGATCCTTTGATCTTTTCTTCATAGCCGCTGCAAATCTATAACAAATCCGTCCATTGGAGAAAGAGACTTCTTTGTTTTTCTTTCTGAACGTTGCAAGACTGGATTCCTATATTTTAATCCATTCCCGACCGTTGTGAAGACTTCCATGTGATGGCGCCTGTTAGGCGTATTTTTATGCGCTTATTTATCATTAGTTTATATCCATTTTGAGCCTAAAAATGCATAAATGAGCTTTTAATGCACTATTCTTATATGTTTTGCAGGAAATTGGAGTCCGGAAGCCTAAACGACGAAAAAAGGGCGAAAACAACAATTTTTGGTCATGAGCCGCGGCACAAGGATGCTGAGCCGCGGCACACGCACGGCTTGGCGAAGCCCCAAGCGGTGCCACTGTGCGCGGCACAAGGATCTTGAGCCGCGGCCCAGAAGAAAAATAAGCGCGCCTGTATGCGGCCCGAAGGTTAGGGCCACAGCACTTAAGTGAGCCGCGGCCCACAGGCGGTTTTTCTTGAGTCTTAGCGTGTCAGGCCATTTTGGAGCCTGTTCCCAACCTAATTCCCGGACGCGTTTTGGAGGCTTAGGATAGCTATAAATAAATATGGAAGGTCAGAAAAAGGGCATCATGGAATCATAGGACATCATCAAGGAACTAGTGGAGGAGATTTGTGGGCGACGACAAGACCACGGATCCCTTACGGTTTTTCTTAATTTTTCTGTATCTTAGTTTCTAGATCTGTTTGAGTAGGATTGTGATTGTAGCCGATTACATGACGGTTTGATTTATTTATTTTTATTTCAATTTACTCGTTATTCGTATTGAATTGGATTCTTCTCACTGTTCTCAATGCTTTCAATTGTCTGGCCAATAGTTGAATTGATTTGAATGTCTTTATGGATTCGGGAGATGAAATTTAGGCATAGTTCTTGTGAGAAAAATCATGATTTGCGTAAGATAGGGATATACTCATGGGAATTGTGAAGCCTGTTTATTGTGGGAATTCATGAACTGTTTTAGCTATTAATTATCTAATTCGAATAGGGATATATCGAGTTAATAATTCTTAGTATTTTCTATCGACCTTGGGAAAGACTTTAGAATAATTTAGGAATTCCTGGCTTACAATCAATTGAATAAAGGTGAATTGAATTAAATAAAAATCACTCCTGATTGTTTGAGGTGAAAATCATAATCCTACGCCCTTATTATTATTATTTTTATTATTACTATTATTATTTATTTTTCTGCAATTAGTTTAGAAATAAATTCTATATAATTGTTCTTCAAATAAAATTACGAGTCAACTATATTTTGGTACTTAGTGAAATCAGTCCTCGAGGGAACGATATCTTACTCATTATTTTATTACTTGTCTACGATAACGTGCACTTGCGTTCAACGAAAATCGCAACAAGTTTTTGGCGCCGTTGCCGGGGACTGATTTTTCGCTAATATCAATACCAAGCGACTCTAATTTTAATTTGAAGTTTTTTCTTTAGTCTCTATATTTTTATTTTTTTTCATTATGTTTTCCTTTGATTATCGTGACCCTTGGCATTTCATAAATTTCGATGTTCTTAATAATTTGTCAAATAGGGTCAGTCAGCCCCCTCCCCCGAAACAAAAGACCATGCTTGAACAATGTGTAGACGCTCTCAAAAATCCTGATAGTACCCCTCTTGAGCGAGAATGTGCAAGTCGTGGTCTTGAGATTCACTATGGTTATTTTCCAGTTCATCGCTTTAGTAGTGAAGTTGAGGGAGAGGTTGAGAAGAAAGACATACTGAGTTTTAGGGTCGATCCCCCAGCACCTGATAATTTCCTAAAGTGTGATGAGCTTGTAGAAGAAGTTACCATTGATGATATTTCCAAAGAAATTTCATTAATTTGTCATCAAACTTCGAACAATAAGGTGAACACTTTTGTGCCTAAAATTTTATTAACGGTGCCATGCATAATTTTTCCTAAATCCATATTGGGAGAGATTGACCCCATTACTCTTGATTTTGTTGAGGATGATTCCTTGAGTTCTAATGAGGTTGTTCATGATATGTCTTTATTATCTACCCATTCGAACTCTGCTTATTTTTTCATGCCTTATCATTACTATATTCTTCCACTATTTTTTGGTTGTCCGTATGATTATTCTTACTCATTATTTTTGGCAACGAGGCATGAACCAAAGCCTCCCTTGTGGAATAAGAGGCTTATAGATTGCAAGAAGGTGGTATTTGGCAATCTCCCTAGAAAGAAGCCACGTTAATTTTTTATTTGCCACGTCGTGCTCAAGACGTAAAATAGAGCGCTTGATGGGAGGCAACCCATTATTTTTTTACGTGCTTTCTAGTTAGTTGATTTTATTTGATAATTTTTTCTTCTTTGTTTTGTTATTTCGTTTGGATTCGTGTATTCTTGTTGTCCCTTATTTCTTTAATATTTTTTTATAACCCCAATGAGTTATCATCCTTCGTATTCTAGTCTTTCTTGACTTAATATCTATAGTTATTTCATGACTAGAGACTAAGTTTGGGGGTCCCTGGTGATGCTGGGCATTATTTGAAGTATGGATTGACAGTCGATTCCACTCAGACATGTGCTGGCGTTCAAGAAGACATTTGGAATAAGATTCACTTTTCCTTATCTCTTTTATTTTCACATGAATTTTATTGTTGATGATTTTATGTGTAGTGGAATAAATTGAAGCATGCGATATTTTCTTAATTTTTCTTGGTTATAAATTGCGAGTTCATCATTGCTTTATTTTACTTGCATGCTGTTGTTGGTTTTTGCCAAAAACGTGATTTTTTTCGTGAATTTTTCGTGCTTCCGTGTGTAAAACTGATGTTACGATACTGATTTCTTTTTGAAGAAACGGTTGACTTTTGGTCGAGTTGCAGTCAGCGATATCTGTTTCCGTTAAGTAGTCATTTAGGTCCGAATTTTTTTTTTCGTTTTTGTAGAAATCTTAGAAGATAAGAAAGGAGACATACGTGTTTTCAAATCACCGTCTATACGTTTGGTTACACTTTTTGCGTAGCTAGTAGTCCGGTAACATGAGTCTTGTTGGCACTTAAATTGAGTTTAGAGTCGGACAGTTTTTCCCAAAAAGTCGAGATATTATACATGTTCTATGATGGGAAGTCTAGTAACCGGGGGTATTCACGTGACCCGTTGTTTACTCTCGCGTAAAACGACAACCCTGAATAGACTAATGATTTAGAAATATCGCATTACCGATGAGGGGAAGCCTAGTAACCGGGGGTATTCACGTGACCCGTTGTTTACTCTCGCGTAAAACGGCAACCTTGACATGCGGGAATTGCTATTCGAGTTTTTCTCCGCTGTTGAGGGGTTCTTAGTAACTAGAAGCATCCATGTGCCACATGAGTGTCTTTTACGTCAAACGGTTCCCCAATACATGAGAATGGAAATCCACCCTAGGATTATCCCTGTAATACCCGAGATTTCTAATATGTTTTTGGAACTTGTGATATTGTAATTATTGTACTTTTGTCTGAGTATTATTCTCCGTATTTCATAATCCGATGTTGTCGAGCGTATGATTTCATGATTGTGATTTAAAAATTGTAATTCTGCGCATGTAGCGCACGCTATCGGCTATGTGTAGCGTACGCTAACATAGATCCATAGCGCACGCTACAAAGGAACATTAGCGCACGCTATGCGTGGTCAATTTGATTGAGACGTGTGGTAGGTGAGATCAGGCCGGGGATCTTGGTCGGATTGTGTCGGGATGAACCTGGACGGCTTTCGGGAAAAGCCAAGTTAACGCCTTAGCGCACGCTACAGGCATGTGCATAGCGCACGCTAAGTGCTGAGTTCAGTGAAGTCAGTAGCCGTTAGCGCACGCTACGAGCAGGGACTAGCGCGCGCTAATAACCATTTCCTATAAATAGGACAACATCCTTTTCGTATTTTCAGTCCTTTCTTTTCCCAAATCCGAATTCTTATACTCAGAGTATAACTTCCTACATCCTAAACACTTCATATCAGCATCCTAGCTTGTATTGAAGATTGTAGATCATTGAGGATTGGTGTTCGAGCCTTCGACGTTGGATTGCTTCGATTTTCTCCTTGTTCTTCACTACTTTGAGGTAGGTGGTTCTTCACCAATATTAGTAGTGTTCTAAAGGACGTTTGATCATGTTTTAATAGTCAGTTATTTCATTCAAAATCGATCATCATGTGTTAGAAGAATATTTTCGACGTGTCGGCACTTATTCATCGTATGAACTTTTGAACCTTTTTAGTTTATGGACTCCTAAGCATTTTCAAACCGATTTGTGATCAGTATATGGAGATTTTCAAGTTCTTATGCGTTTATATAGAAGGATCATACGTTTTGAGACTTATAACGGATTGAACTCAGGATATCCCTTGAAGATCTAGATGAACTATGGTGTTGTGATGATTATACGTATCTTTGTATCTCATAGTCATTTAGTACGTAAAGAACTTTCACAAACCTTATTAGCATGATATGCTCGGGGATGACTTGTTTTATCACCATAGAATTCATGAGTTCATCACCGTTAGATCCAGTTTTCTACCAGTAGTAATCTGCCATGCACGGTTAGCGCACGCTAACATACGTAAGTTAACGTGCGCTATTGGGGATAAGTTAACGCACGCTACCTTTAGTACGTAACGTATGTTATGATATCAGCCGAGTCAGTCGGCTGATCAGAGAGTACTGTCAGCCTATGGCTAGCGTACGCTAGGATTAGACGATAGCGTACGCTAACAGGCAGGCTTAGCACACGCTACGTAGAGTACGTAGCGTACGCTAAGTGGTTTAGGCAGACTGCATATTTTGAGCTTTTGGGCCGTAGACCATTGTTAGGCGATCATTCGACTTGAGATGAATTGTATATCATTTCTTTTGTTAAGGTTCGAGCTTGCTACGTTGATCGAAGGAGGCAGCCTTCGAGTGTGTTGAGATCATTGAAGTGTTTCGTTCTTGCCATCTTCGAGGCAAGTATCGTAATGTGTTAAAATTGATATTTTGAGCATGTTTGTGGCTTATTCATGTTGTTGAACATGGAAATTAATTTGTTGAATTGTCATGATATTCGTTATCTAGTATTTGTATGTTCATGTTGATGAACATAATGATTTGGCATATGTGTATGCATGAGTTGTATTTGTGTACGTTGTACGATCTATGCTGAGGGCGCTGGATCGGATGTCCACCTAGTGTTGGTCCGACGGGATCATCTTGGGATCTAGGCTGAGGGAGCTGGATCATTGGATGGGTTATTTCCACCTCGTGTTGGTCCGACGGGATCATCTTGGGATCTATCTTTGAGAAGCTGGATCATTGGAATACCCTTGCTGTATTAATGGAATCTTGTGGATTCGCATTGTCGGATTCCGGTAGCGGAAGTCCGTGTGGTGTATCTTGTTATGTATTGTTGATGCATATTCGAATTGTTTAATATGATACTTGTACTAGCATCATTTTGCTAACCCCTTCGGGGGTGGACATTTGTTTTGATGTTCAGGTAGCCGAGGACCGGGAAAGCGACCACGCGATGCAGGCGTGACGGCGAAGGGGTTGATGATGTTTGTTGTTGTTGGTGATTTGTTTTCTTGTTTTGATTTCGGTACTCGTACGCGTGTCGTATTAATATCATTTCGATATGGTTGTATTAATTACTCGTTGAACCAGTTGAATGGTTTTGTAAACTTGAATTTTCGCAGTATTGATGTCTTATATTTACATTTCTTTTAAATCAGCCTTGTAAATCCTTACTTAAAGGGTTTACGGCGCTGTAATTATTCCGAATATCTCGGGGTGTTACAGAATATGGTATCGGAGCTAAGATTTATGGATATCTTGGCAGTCGGGTTTTAAGTTGGGTCTGTTTACGTTATTGATTTACGAGTTGTTCGTAACATCACTGTTCAGCCAAAAGTCGTCATGTGGACCGTGGTTGTAAGTCTCCTAATCTCTTATACTACCGTTTTACTTAATTACTGTTTTGTGAGTATTGACGGGCTTTATTTCGTAAACTTTGTCCTGGATATTGAGGAATTGTGTTTACAGTATGTTGAGAGGAGGACGTGGACGCGGACGCGGTCGTGGACGCGGACGGGGTAACATGAGACAGGAGGATTCCGCAACTACCCCGGAATTATCAGCTAGTCGAACCGATTCCCATTCTGGAGGGCAGCAAGGGTCAGCGAATGACGACGCAAATCCTAACATGCCGGGAGTGCTTCAACAGGTGGTGGCGCAGATAAACCAGTTCGCCCAGGTAGTCGACCGCATGCAGACGGTGATGGGACATCAGCACCACGAGGATAACCGGGAAGACAGATGGCTTGCTGAGGTGGTCAAATTGCACCCGCCAAAATTTGACGGATCTGCTGAGGCAATTACTTGGGGTCACTGGCTCAAGGAGTCAGAGAAGATATTCGCGGGTCTTAACTGTCCCGAGGACCGGAAGGTTCCCATTGCCAGTATTTTCTGACTAGGGAGGCCTTTGATTGGTGGGAAGATATTCGATCCGAGAATCATAATGCGGATTGGACGGAATTCAAATTAATGATGGAAGCAGAGTATTGTCCTCATCCAGTTAGAGAGGCAAAGATCCGAGAGTTTTTCTCACCACAGAGTTCGGAAGCATCTGTGACAGATGTAATCAAAACTTTTAATCATCAGCTGACTTGTGTGCGACACTTGGTCAGAACGGAGGCAGAAAAGATTTTTTATTTCGATATGCGGATGAAGCCGGAGATTCAGCAGTACATGTCCGGGTTCGAGTGTACTACGTTACGACAGTATCAAGACAAAGCGCTGGCCTACGACATGAAAGAGGCGGCGGTGGAGAAATCAGTGGAGGCAAAGAAGCAGAAGGTGACCGTCAACTTTTCAGAAAACAAGAGTGGTGGGCCCCGCAAGGGCCAGTCTTCCTTTTATTCGGCTAGGAAACCTCCACATCCTTCCACAGGTGGAAAGAAGTTCCGGACTACATCAGCAGTTCCGGACGCATCAAAGAAATGCTACAATTGTGGTCGAGCAGGGCATATTCGATGTGACTGCCCCGCATCTTCTGTGACTTGCTACGATTGTGGACAAGAAGGACACCGTGCGGCTTTCTGTGGAGTTGCTACTAGGTCTTTTGGTACTCGCACTCCAGCGCCAGTTCCGAAGGAGATAAGTGTGAACCAGACACAGAGTGGATTTCCGCAGTGAGCGTTGGGAAGAGAGAGACATCGAGTCTTTGGGTCCGTTCCTCCGCGCTGTATGCGAGATGAGGAAATCGACGATCGAACATACATTGCATCGAGTGCGATTCAGATCCTTTTGCAACCAGTTAGTGTTTTATTCGATTCCGGAGCTACACATTCTTTTGTATCCTTGAACTGTGTAAATTGTTTAAAAATCTCGTGCTTATTTGATTGTGAACCATATGTTGTGGGTTTGCCGAGTGGAGAGAGAATTGTGGGAACCCTAGAGGCTAGAGATTTTCCAGTGTCTATAGAAGGGAGAGATTGGCCATCGAATCTTATTGTAGTTGACATCTATGGTGACGATTTAATTCTCGGAGACGATTGGCTCAACCGTTATGGAGCTATTCTGAATTACCGAGAGAGAGTCATTTCTATCATTGCTGATGACGGATCTGAACACTTATTTCGAGGGTGGAGACCGGGAAGCTCGGGAAAATTGATCAAAGCAATGAAAGCCGTGAAATTACTGAAGCAAGGATGTCATGGACTTTGGTGTTATGCCATGAGGAAAGAGGAATGAGTAGAGCTCTCGTCTATTTCAGTTATGAATGAGTTCTCAGATGTATTTCCTGACGAACTACCTGGGTTACCTCCGCAGAGAGAAGTGGAATTCACTATCGAATTAGAGCCTGGAGCAGCTCCTATTTACAGAGCACCATACCGCATGGCGCCAACCGATATGTATGAACTCAAGAAGCAACTGGAGGAATTGTTACAGAAGGGCTATATTCAACCTAGCATTTCTCCTTGGGGAGCGCCCGTTCTCTTTGTCCGGAAGAAAGACGGATCCCTCCGACTGTGTATTGATTACAGGGAGCTCAATAAGATGACGATCAAGAATAAGTATCATATACCTCGGATCGACGACTTGTTTGATCAACTGCAAGGGGCAAGGGTATTCTCGAAGATTGACTTGCGATCAGGATACCATCAGTTGAGGATTAAGGAATCGGATATACCAAAGTCTGCTTTCAGGTCCCGGTACGGGCATTATGAATTCGTAGTGATGCCGTTTGGGCTTACCAATGCTCCTGCGGTATTCATGCAATTGATGAATCGGGTATCCTTGGAATACTTGGATAAATTTGTGGTCGTCTTCATTGATGACATCTTGATATATTCGAAGGATGCAGAGGAGCATGCCGAACATTTGCGTGTGGTTTTGAGCACCTTGAGGAAGGAACAGCTGTATGCAAAGCTTTCAAAATGCGAGTTACGCTCGGGAGGTAACTTTCCTTGGGCATGTGATATCAGCCGACGAAGTTCAGGTGGACCCAAAGAAAGTCGAAGCAATCTTGGAATGGGAAGCCCCTAATAACGTGAAAGAAGTCCGGAGTTTCTTAGGACTTGCTAGATATTATCGCCGCTTTGTAGAGGGATTTTTCAAAATTGCTCGTCCGCTCACTCAGCTGTTACAGAAAACTCAAAAGTTCAAGTGGGATGAGAAATGCCAGGCTGGTTTTGACGAACTTAAGAAGAGACGGCGGACAAGACCTATATTAGCTTTACCGGATGGAACCGATGGATTCATGGTGTCTGTGACGCTTCAAATCGAGTGCAGGATGTGTGTTGATGCAAAGAGATAAGGTGATTGCCTATGCTTCTCGGCAGTTGAAACCATACGAGGTTAATTACCCGACTCATGATCTGGAGCTAGCAGCTGTAGTCTTTGCTTTGAAAATTTGGAGACATTATTTGTACGGCACTCATTGTTAGATCTTTACCGATCATAAGAGCCTCAAGTACATTTTCAGTCAGAAAGAATTAAACATGAGACAGAGAAGGTGGCTGGAATTGATCAAGGATTACGACTTGGAGATTCTCTATCATCCGGGGAAAGCAAACGTAGTAGCTGATGCATTGAGCCATAAACCTGTTTCTCTTCAAGTGTTGGAAGCACTTACATCCCAAACCAGTATTCAACGGGAACTGATCTGCAAGGGGATTGAAGTATGGGCACCAGGAATCCAAGGGCAACTTTATTTGATGGAACTGACTTCATCACTAGTCGAGGAGATCAAGTCTAAGCAGTTGAACGATTCTCTGATCCTTCGATTATGTGACGAAGTAAAGAAAGGAAAAGCCCCAGGATTCGTGATACAAGACGATGGAGTTCTGAGATCAGAGTCGACTTTGCGTTCCCGATGATGACGACTTGAGACGGACTATTCTGAAGGAAGCTCACAGCGCGCCCTATTCCATTCACCCGGGCAGCAGTAAGATGTATAAGGATTTAAAACAAAAGTTCTGGTGGGGGAATATGAAGAAGGACGTAGCAGAGTATGTTTCGAAGTGCTTGACTTGTCAGCAAGTTAAGATTGAACATCAGCGACCCGCCGGAATGTTAAAGCCGCTTCCGATCCCTGAATGGAAGTGGGAGGACATCTCGATGGATTTCATCACCAGTATGCCAAGGACTAGAACGGGAATGAACATGATTTGGGTTGTAGTTGATTGACTAACCAAGTCGGCTCATTTCCTAGGGATTAAAGATACATGGGGACCCGAGAGATTGGCGCGAGTATTTATTGCAGAGATAGTCAGATTGCATGGGACGCCGAAGACCATTATTTCGGATCGAGATGGTCATTTCGTCTCGCACTTCTGGAAAGCAGTTCACAGGGCTCTGGGGACTGAGCTCAACTTTAGCACGGCTTAACATCCCCAAACGGACGGTCAGTTCGAAAGGACTATACAGACAGTAGAGGACATGCTTAGAGCCTGTGCTTTTGATTGGTCAACTGATTGGGAAGTTCATTTTCCATTGATTGAATTCACTTACAATAATAGTTGGCATGCTTCTATTAAGATGGCACCATTTGAAGCTTTGTACGGGAGAAGATGCTGATCACCCCTGTGTTGGGATGATTCTTCGGATTTGATCGGGACGAAACCAGAATTGATAATTCAGACTCAAGAGAAGATAACTTTGATTCGAGAAAGACTGTTGACCGCCCAAAGTCGACAGAAGTCTTATGCAGACGTACGTCGTCGCCCTTTAGAGTTCGACGCTGGAGACCATGTACTATTGAAGGTGTCTCCTACACGAGGGATTTTCCGTTTTGGGAGGAGAGGCAAGCTTAGTCCTAGATATATCGGACCATTCGAGATCCTAGAGAGGGTTGGAGATTTAGCATACAGGTTGGCCTTACCGCCATCGCTGAGTCACGTTCACAATGTGTTTCACGTATCCCAATTGCGGAAGTATGTACCGGACCCCAGTCACGTTATTGAATTCGACGAGATCGAGATAGCTAATGATGGCACCTTCGAAGAGAGACCAATCAAGATACTTGAGAGTCGGATCAAACAATTGAGGAATAAACCAATACATTTGGTTAAAGTACAATGGTCGCGACACGGAGTTGA
>JAWKAU010001152.1:0-15000 GCA_033398695.1 Orobanche coerulescens
TGGAAGTTTCAAGTAATGATCCGATTTCCACCTTGTCAGCTCAAGTCGCCGCTTTGACCCAACAGCTCCAAGAATTTTCGCACGCACCTTCCCCCGTTACCATAGAGACATGCAATTGGTGTAACGGATCTCACCTGAGCACGGAATGTCAAGTTGGGAACCCGTTCGAACAACATCCAATGGAGCAAGCTCAATTCGTGGGAAACGGGAATCGACAAAACAATTCTTACCCCAGCACTTATAATCAAGGGTGGCGAAATCAACAAAATTTTCCGTGGAGAAACGGGCAAGCTTTGAAGCCTCCACAAGCTCACTTCGCGCAGCCCCCACAGCAGCCCCCTCAAGCACCAAAGGTATCATTCGAAGAAGCTCTTGCTCAATTGGCGGCTAACACGAGCCAATTCATGACCCGCACCGAGACGACCCTCCAAAATCATTCTACCTCCATCCGAAATCTAGAAACACAAATGGGGCAGATTGCTAATTTATTGTCTTCTCGGTCTCAAGGTGCATCGCCCAGTAGCAGTAGAAGTGAAACCCAAGGAAAATGTGCAAGCGATCGAATTACGAAGTGGAAAGGAGTTGAAAGGGCAGCCTATTAATAACAAAGAGCAGCCGATCGAGCAGAACGAGAAGGAAAAGGATGAGGCGCCCAAGCCAAAGGAAGTAGCGACTACTCAGCCCACTCCTCAAATTCCATTCCCACAGCGTTTCCAAAAGCAAAAACTGGACAAGCAGTTTTCAAAATTCCTCGACGTCTTCAAGAAATTGCACATAAACATACCATTTGCCGACGCGTTGGAACAAATGCCGAGTTATGTTAAATTCATGAAAGAAGTCTTGTCAAACAAAAGAAAGCTCGAGGAATATGAGACGGTCGCTTTAACGGAGGAGTGCAGCGCTATTTTACAAAAGAAGCTCCCATATAAATTGAGAGATCCGGGAAGTTTTACCATCCCTTGCATCATCGTAAATTCGTCTTTTGAAAGAGCCCTATGCGATCTCGGGGCCAGTATAAATCTTATGCCCCTTTCTATTTTTAAAAAGCTGTATATTGGGGAAGCCAAGCCGACGACGGTCTCTTTACAATTGGCCGATAGATCCATCAAATATCCGAGGGGTGTGATAGAGGACGTTTTAGTCAAAGTTGATAAGTTCATCTTTCCGGCCGATTTCATCGTACTTGACATGGAAGAAGACCAAGATATCCCAATTATCTTGGGAAGACCATTTTTGGCAACCGGCCGAATGTTGATTGATGTGGAAAAGGGGAAGTTGACTCTACGTGTTCAAGAGGATCAAGTAACATTCAATATCTTTCGATCCGTAAAATATCCAAGTGACGCTGAAAATTGTTTCCAAGTTGACGTCATTGACTCGTGCGTGAGTAGAACTTTTCGAGAAAATTATCCACCCGATCCATTGGAATCCGTTTTGATTGGGGCTGTTTCCGAACTAAATGGATAGCATGCAGCCTACGTACGACACATGGATGCATCCCCGCCAATTTTTATTCGTAAACCATTCGAGGAGCTCGGAAGTTCACTAACTCGACCAACCCCATCGATCGAAAAACCTCCAAAGTTGGAACTCAAGAAGCTGCCGCCTCATTTAAAATATGCATTCCTGGGGCCCGACAACTCCCTTCCAGTTATTCTTTTGCCCACTTTAGCGGGAGATCAAGAGGCAAAATTATTAAGAGTTTTGAGGGAGAACAAATCTGCTCTTGGATGGTCTATTGCGGATATTAAGGGGATCAGCCCGTCAATTTGCATGCACAAGATTTTGATGGAGGAAGACTACAAACCATCCGTGGAGCATCAACGCCGGCTGAATCCTAACATGAAGGAGGTGGTAAAAGTCGAGGTTTTAAAACTCCTCGACGCAGGTATGATCTTTCCAATTTCTGATAGCAAGTGGGTAAGTCCGGTCCAAGTGGTGTCGAAAAAGGGTGGGATAACAGTTGTTCAAAACGATAATAATGAATTAATTCCCACTAGGATTGTTACGGGGTGGCGTATGTGCATAGATTATAGGAAATTAAATAAGGCCACTAGAAAAGATCATTTCCCCTTGCCTTTTATTGATCAGATGTTAGATAGATTAGCCGGACACGATTTCTATTGCTTTCTCGATGGTTACTCGGGGTATAATCAGATTTACATAGCCCCCGAAGACCAAGACAAAACGACGTTTACATGTCCTTACGGCATTTTCGCTTATAGGCGCATGCCTTTTGGATTATGTAATGCGCCAGCTACTTTTCAACGGTGTATGATGGCTATTTTTCTGACATGGTAGAGCAGTGTATTGAGATTTTTATGGATGATTTTTCTGTTTTTGGAGATTCGTTTGACATTTGTTTGGAAAATTTGCAGAAAGTCTTGAGAAGATGCGAAGAGACAAATTTGGTCTTGAATTGGGAGAAGTGTCATTTCATGGTGCAGGAGGGCATTGTGCTTGGCCATCGAATATCCTCACATGGAATTGAAGTCGACCGAGCGAAAATTGAAACAATTGAGAAGATGCCTCCGCCCACTTCGGTCAAGGGGATTAGAAGTTTTTTGGGACATGCCGGTTTCTATCGCCGATTTATTAAGGATTTTTCAAAGATCACGAAGCCGCTGTGCAATCTACTCATGAAGGATGTTCCCTTTACTTTTGACGAGTCTTGTAAAGAAAGTTTCGAATTGTTGAAGAAAGCTCTAAGCACGGCACCGGTGATAGTCGCTCCGGATTGGGACCTTCCGTTCGAGTTAATGTGTGATGCTAGTGACTTTGCCATTGGAAATTTGGGGCGAGAGACGAGGAAAGGTGTTCCATGTCATATACTATGCGAGCCGAACACTCGACGCCCAAAGAAATTATGCCACAACGGAGAAGGAATTGTTGGCGGTGATCTTTGCATTTGATAAATTCCGGGCTTATCTACTGGGAACGAAAGTGATAGTGTGGACCGACCATTCAGCAATAAAATACCTTTTGGAGAAGAAGGATGCCAAACCAAGGTTGATTCGGTGGGTGCTACTCCTTCAAGAATTCAACTTGGAGATTCGGGACAAGAAAGGGACTGAAAATGTTATAGCCGATCACCTTTCACGATTAGAGAGTCCCCTCGAGAAGGAAGAAAGTCAGCCACAAATTATAGAAACCTTCCCCGACGAGCAGCTATACAAGTTGGATTCAAAACACGCGCCTTGGTATGCCGATCTAGTGAACTACTTGGTAAGTAAAACAATTCCGAACGACCTCTCACGCCATCAAAAGAAGAAGCTAATCTCGGACGCTAAGTATTATTTGTGGGACGATCCTTTCCTTTTCAAGAGATGTCCCGATCAAATCATTCGTAGATGTGTTCCGGATGAGGAAATCCACAGTGTGCTGAACCATTGCCATGCATCACCCTACGGTGGACATTTTAGTGGAAATAGAACAACGGCGAAGGTCTTACAATCGGGATTCTATTGGCCGTCCTTATTCAAAGATGCTCACTCCTTTGTGTCCGCGTGTGATCGGTGTCAACGGACGGGAAACATCTCGAGACGACACGAAATGCCGCTGAACACCATACTTGAAGTTGAATTGTTCGATGTATGGGGGATCGACTTCATGGGTCCATTTCCTCCATCAAACAAGAATCTCTATATTTTGGTGGCCGTGGATTATGTCTCAAAATGGGTTGAAGCGGTGGCACTACCTACGAATGGGTCCAATGTCGTAATCAAGTTTATTAAACAACATATCTTCACACGCTTTGGGACTCCACGTGCTATTATCAGTGATGGTGGGTCACACTTCGACAACAAATTTCTTGATGCGGTTTTGAGAAAATACGGAGTCACTCATCGTGTTGCTCTGATACCATCCTCGACGAGCGGTCAAGTCGAGATATCAAATCGAGAGCTGAAGTGGATTCTAGAAAAGGCAGTCTCGTCTCGAAAAGATTGGTCATTTAAACTCGATGATGCACTTTGGGCGTACCGGACTGCGTATAAAACACCTATCGGAATGTCGCCCTACAGATTGGTCTATGGGAAAGGTTGCCATTTACCCGTAGAGATGGAACACCGTGCTTACTGGGCGATAAAGAAACTAAACTTTGATCTGAAATCCGCTGGTGAAAAGCGTTGTTTGCAGCTGAACGAGTTGGAAGAAATTCGCCACGACTCATACGAAAATGCGAAACTTTATAAGGAGCGGACAAAGATTTGGCATGATAAGCACATCACGCAGAGAAAATTTGTTTCGGGACAAGAGGTGTTGCTATTTAACTCTCGCTTAAAGTTATTTCCCGGGAAATTGCGTTCACGATGGTCGGGACCGTTCACCGTAGTTCAAGTGTTTCCACATGGTGCAGTAGAAGTACAAAAAGATGCCCGAAAATTCAAAGTTAATGGACAACGGTTGAAGGCATACTTGGGAAATTCAATAGACACGCAGAAAACGAGCGTCGCCTTATCCACCGCCGGATGAATGCGAGAAAAGTCCGGCTGGAGACTATAAACTTAGCGCTCCTCGGGAGGCAACCAGAGTATTAGTTGTAGATTCTTTATTGTTTTCTTGCATTTTTATAGTCTTTCTTTGTCGTCATTCTTCTTTGATCCGTCCTACCCTCTCGTCTTGATGTTTTCGTGTAAAAATTCTGTGCAGGAATCAGCCAAGGGGAGGAATTCAATGATGGGCCACGGCACAACAAAAGTGAGCCGCGGCACGCACCAGCTGATGAAACATGGCCGAGCAATCTGTACTCGGTGCCGTGGCACGATCTTATGAGCCGCGGCACACCAGGTCACTGAGCCGCGGCACACATATCCTGAGCCGCGGCACACCAAATGTCCAAGAAACGCCCAGGAGGCTGTACTTTGTGCCGCGGCACGGGGCAAATGAGCCGCGGCACACTAACACGTTGAGCCGCGGCACGCCCAATCTGAGCCGCGGCACCCGGAAGTATGACAAAGACACACCAGGCCGACTGTACTCTGGGCCGCGGCTCACTTATGTTGTGCCGCGGCCCCCGTCGCATTATAAGAATGGCCAGGTATGCTTCTTTCAGTTGATCGGCCAGCTCTAGGGACCCTTCCCTCGGATTTTTCACGGCACAATAAAGTCACTCGATACCATTCTATTAGTCTCTTTCTCAAATTCTCCAGGTAATTCTTGACTTCTTAATCATAAGTGATTCTTGATATGAAAAGAATTGAAGTTATATATTGCTAGTTGTTCTTCACTGTTGTTTCTAAAATGGAGTTGGAACATGGGGAATTTGACATTGTGATGGAATTGATATTTATGAACGAATTGGTGATGATAGTTGTCGTGATTCAGGGTTATTATCTGTGTTATTATTTTTGGGATTTGGAGTTAACCATCAAAATTCTTGTTCTTCATTTGAACTTGTGCACACAAGGTGTTTGATAAATTGCAGCAATGGAAAATTGTCAAAAAGCGTGCAAGCTCACCGGATGATGCCGGCACTAGCTCGTGAGAGGACTGGAGGGGAGTACTTGACCTTTTATCTTATTGCATATCATATTTTGTCCATTGAGGTCAATGTACGTCCTAAGTTGGGGGGGGGGGGTTTACTTTCAGTCGCTACATTCATTGCTGTACTTTATTTCGTTGCACTTTTCATTACTTTACGTTATTTTTTTTTCTTTTTCGATAGCCTTGCTTGTCTTAATTTTTCTCTATTCGTGAATTTTGCTCGTGCTTCTATTTGTGTGATACTGATGTTACGACACTGTTTTTCTCTCTGAAGAAACGGTCGAGTTTTAGTCGAGTTGTAGTCAGTAATTTCGGTTTCTGCTTAGTATTCATTTAGGTCCAAAAATTTTTCGTGATTGTAGAGGTCTTGGCAGATAAGAGAGGATACATACTTGTTTTAAATCACCGTCGATACGTTTGGTTATATTTTTCGGTTAGTTAGTCGTCCAGTTACATTAGTCGTGTTGGCACTTAGAGTGAGTTTAGAGTCAGTCAGTTTTTCCCAAAAGTCGAGATAATGTTGTTCTATGAAGGGAAGTCTAGTAACCGGGGGTATTCGCGTGACCCGTTGTTTACTCTCGCGTAAAACGACGACCCTGATTAGTGATTTAGAGATTTCACATGTGCCAATGATAGGGAGCCTAGTAACCGGGGGCATTCGCGTGACCCGTTGTTTACTCTCGCGTAAAACGGCGACCTTGATTCGAACATGCGGAAATTATATATTCGAGTTGTTTCTCCGCTGTAGACGGAACTTAGTAACTAGAAGCATCCATGTGCCCCATGAGTGTCTTTTACGTCAAACGGTTTCCCAATACATGAGAATGGAAGTTCCACCCTAGGATTATCCCGATGAAACATCCCGAGATCCTAACCTAGTGGTCAACTCGAATAAATTTCTTGAGCATATTTATATAAGGGAATACTGTCCGAGGATTATTTTTATGAAACTCGTGAAAAATGTTGCCATTAGACTGTGGAACAGGACGAACTAGCTTGTTTATTTTAACCTTTCATATTGACGGTCGATTTGATTCACGTTTTGTTAATCATTGAGCCGGATTTTCTTCGTGAACGAGTGATTAGGACTGAACTTGATTACTTTGCGGAATCATTATTCTGAGTGCAGCTCGCTATTATGACACTCGTGTTATTTAGAGAGAATCACAGGATAGTATTGATTAGGTTGAACACTACGAGTCGCACGATGATTCAAGACATTCTTTTATTGAATTTAATTCTTTTTGCTTGAGGACAAGCAAAGGCTGAAGTTTGGGGGTATTTGTTAGGCGTATTTTTATACGCTTATTTATCATTATTCTGTACTATTTTGGAGAGTGAATTTGATAAATTGAGCCTTTAATGCCTTAATTTTGTATATTTGTCAGGAGATTGAAGTCCGGAAGCTAAAACGAGGCAAAACGGGCGAAAACGGCAAATCTGGGCTATGAGCCGCGGCACAAGGAAGCAGGGACGCGGCACAGGAAGACACCCAGCGAGCGCAGAGTAAACTATACTCTGTGCCGCGGCACAGCTCAGGTGAGCCGCGGCACAGAAGAAATTAAGGACGCCCAGGCATCCAGCTGAAGGCTCTGTGCCTCGGCACAGATTTAGTGCGTCGCGGCACACTTGGCGGTTTTTGTATGTCCGCGCGGATTTGGGCCGTTTCGAAGCCAGTTTTCGACCTACTCATACGGACGCGATTTGGAGGATGTGCTGAGCTATAAATAGGGTTTAAGACCCTAATTAATGAGATCTTTGGATCTTTGATCTTTTGGAGCTTAAGCTTGGAGACGGCAGAAGAAGAGGAAGCGAAGACTTCAAAGGCGGAGGCGGAAGGCAAGAACGGAGGAATCCGAGCTTCATCTGAGTTTGATTTTTATGCTTTCATTTATTTATTCTGTATTTTCAATTATTATTATGTCACGATAAAGCCCTAATCTAGGGTTTTGATGAAACCAATGTTTTGACGAATTGCTTGAGATTATCCAATTAATTACCTTTTTGTTGAGTTTTCCCAATTGTGTTTAATGCTTACAATTATCTGGCCAATAGTTGTATTGATTTAATCATTCAATTCGAATCGGGAGAGGAGAATTGGTGAGGAACTATTGGTGAGGACCGTTTTATTCTGTGAGATAGGAATATACTCATAGGAACTACGTGGCCTTTGGGAGATTTTATGCTTTTCGCCTATTGACGAATTAATTCACATAGGGATAGAGTGCGTTATTCGCCTTTAGATAAATCTATTGACCTCGGGAGAGGCGGTAGAATATATTAGCAATCTCCGCCTTCAATAAATTGGGAAAATTATTTATTACGGATAATCGAGAGTAAATTCGGATAAACCGAGGTGGATTCAGAATCTTAGACTTATTCATCATTTGATTTCCTTTATTCAAGCTATCATTTTCTACTGTTTAGTCTTTTAGTAATTCTTTTAGTTATTAATTGCAAAACCCCAAATTCGATTGTTCAAATAAAATTGGAATACACAAAAATCGGTAGTTAGAGATTCAGTCCTCGTGGGAACGATACTCTACTTATCACTTTATTACTTGTAAACGATGACGTGCACTTGCGTGTAAGAATTATTGCAACAGTATGCTAATGCATGGGCATTACGTACGTTAGATGAATTTCGAAGCAATGCAGTAGCTTCTGGACTGCCCGATAGCGCACGCTATCAAGGAAGGATAGCGCACGCTAGTTCCATAGCGCACGCTAAATATAAGGTCTAGCGCGTGCTAGTGATGTGTTTTATAAAGAGGATAGACGAGTGCTGAGTGGCATTTTGTCCATTCTCCTTCCTTCAGTCGATAGAGAGAGTTCTTGGGAAATATGTTGAGGTTCTAAATACTTGCGTAATCATGGAGTTGACCGTTTTAACAACTCTAAGTTTGGAATCGATTGGAAATGGATTCGACCTTAAAAATCAATCAATTTCTCCGAAGAGGTAATTAATATTCACTTTGGATTTGGTTCTGAATGGAATATCGTTGTTCTTGAGTTGATAATCGTCATGTATAGGAGATTGATAAGTATGATTTTGGATGGATTACCGCGTTATGTTGATATTATTGTTGAAGTACGGATATTGATACGATTCGTGCGGTTTTGAATGGTGCTGTTTATCTTCAAGAGATGTGTTGGTTAATATCTCCAGACATTTCGACTTTGACGTTGTTGTTGATGATTAGTTCATATGATAGTAGTTTATGGAGGCGTTATGATGATTCTTAGTATCCCTCGGGAAGTTTGTTAAGGAAGATGATGACATGATGACTTATATGTTGGGTTATGTTATGTTGTCATGAGTATGGTTAGGGGATCATAGTGTTCTTGGCAGTATTATTGCGATTCCTGATGTTATGATGATATATGCCTTAGACTATGAGTTAGATGATGGCTTAGATGTTAGAACATTGGATTTTGTCGTTGGTCGATTGTGGACATGATTTCGGATTAATTCAGGATTCCTGAGAAACTCTTGAATTATTTGAGATGATGAACATTTATAAGGAGTGTGGGTGTTTTGATATGAATATAGGATATTCATGTCTAGAGCTGAATTATGTGTTTTATAATATTCGCATCGTGATACAAATATGATTACGAGTTTGATGAAATTATTATTCATCTCTGAGTTTTGAAGTCCAAAAAATTGAACAAAGGTTCAAGCCGAATGATTGGATTGTTTGATAACCTTAGAATATGATTATCTATAATGTTGAACTAATTGGATGGTTCGAATTAATGATGATCATCGGAAAATTTTAACTATGGATTTACAAGGAGGAACCTTGTTAATTCGTATTTAAGGATTTAGTTTGGAATCGATGACATCTAGACCCTTGTTGGTCCGAATAGGTTGCTGATATGATCATCATATTTCGACTCGTATTGTGGATAGGATTTGTAAGTGTCTGAGTTGTAACACCCCCAATCCACTCAGGGATATTACACGCCGTAGACCCTCTCCTCGAGGATCTACCAGGCTGATAACTAAAATCAAACATCTAAACATCGCCTTTAAGGCTAAAATGACTCGGTAGACCGATTTGGTCTTTCAATAATAACATACAACTCAAACCCAAACACATACCCTCGCAGGGGTCAAAATACAATAAACTCCCGTACAACGGGAAAAGATCTGACGGAAAATAAAATACAACTAGACCGATACGACATCAACGGATCCTCGTGTGATTAGTATCGTTCATCTTTCATCATCCTTCATGCCGACCCTGTGCTATGCTCCAAAACCTGAATGCAAAAATAGACATCCACCCCCCGAATACTCGGGGGTTAGCAAAACTCCACTGTTTCGCTAGTGCAAGTACAAGTGCAAAAATACGAGCCATACAATTCACATTCCACGAATAACAATAACTAGGAATTCGCAAAGATCCAAACGTAACAAAAAGTACTTCCCGAGGCAAGAGTTTGGGTAGATATTTCCAAAACCGAAAAAACAATAATTAGAGGGGAAACAATTTATGAAACAGTTTGAAGTGCTCTCGAGAGTTTTAATAGAAAACAATTTAGGATTACCGAATCCTTATCTTTCCAAAATAAACAGGGGTCACAGCCCAAAGGTTTTGTTTTCGCAATTAGAAAACCAACAACAATTCACAGGGTTAAAACCCACGTCACGTGTCCTCGGCGGACATAAAATCAATACAATATAATCGCCCAAGATACGTAAATTTTGGTCACCAAAAATACAACATCAACTCGTGAATCCAGGGCTATACCATTGGATTCCCTTCGTGGCCCCGTCGGACCCTCCCAAGGTGAGCAGAATGCGTTTTCGAAATCATATACACGAACTCGTGAAGTTTTACTCGTGAATCAAGGGCTATACCATTGGAATTCCCTCCGTGGCCCAATCGAACCCTCCCGAGGTGAGCAAATACATTCACCAAACATACGCACGCACTCGTGAAGTTTTACTCGTGAATCCAGGGCTATACCATTGGAATTCCCTCCGTGGCCCCGTCGAACCCTCCCGAGGTGAGCAAATACATTCACAAAACAAACAACCGCACTCGTGAATCCAGGGCTATACCATTGGAATTCCCTCTGTGGCCCCGTCGGACCCTCCCGAGGTGAGCGAAAATACATGCACACAAATTAGCATATCACACCAAACATATCCAAGAAATCCACCCAAAGGCAACAACGCAAGGCACGACACAATTGTCAAATCACAACGCACCGAAAAGAGAATATATGTATATATATTATCAAAGCACAACAACAGCAACAACAAGCAAATTTACAGGGTTCACGTAACCATCCACAGAACACAACATTCACAAAACTCATGCGTTTTGAGAGAGGGCCTTTAACAAGGCTAACCGAATTCCTGAAAGTTCAATTCAAACGATCAAATAAACACATAGAGACGATCACTAATTATCATATCCATAAAATAAGAAAAGTATGGGCAAGGTACTTGCCTCGAATAACCACAACGCGGAGAATCGGCCGAAGTAGGTTGGCACGAACCGACTACGAACTCGCCGACCCCACCGAATGCCAATTAGCGATAATAAACTACGGAGGACAATAACAACAATGAAAATGAATTCCATAGCATGACTCGAAGCCGTTGAATTCAAAGAACAAATGACGAAAGTTCAAGGATTTCCCCCAAAACGGCCAAGAACACGATTCGTCCCGACAAAACACGAAAACGGAATTCCAAGTTGAAATATGGATATACAATCCATAGAATGTGTTTAACAATATCATTTAACCACAATCAATCCATCAAAAACGGATGAAAAATGAGATCGAGAACAAATCCCCAAAAAGTCAATTCGAAGGAAATCAAGAAATATACTTCGATTCGACGAAGAACAATGGATTAAATGATGTTAAACACAAGAATACTACCAAGATTAATCATACCCAACATGAATTAATCAACAACACGGAACGAATCGGACAAAAATGCAAAACCCCCCAAATTCACGAAATTAGGGTTCTAAGGTAAGATTACCTTGATTCGCTGGATCAAAGGATGATAACGGATGATTGATTGATGTTATGAACTCAAGAACTTCATGGATTTGTTGTTAAACAACATGGCTTCGTCACCCATGAATCGCCGGCGGACGGAGAAGGAAGGAAATGAAAAACGAAGGGAAAAGTGGTGAGTCTGTCATATATATATATCGGGCGGAACTAGCGTGCGCTAGCCTTCCGGACTAGCGTGCGCTTATCGGCGATCTGGCCGAGCACTCTCGGCCATGGCCCGCATGACCCGGCACCACCGACCAATTCGCCGACCATGGTATCGCCCGACTCACTAGCGTGCGCTACGGCCGGAAGCTTTGCGCGTAGCTTTGTCGATAGCCTGCGGACTAACAAACTCACCCAGTAACGTCGCTAGTCGGCCGACGGCGTGCGCTACCCTGCCGGTTAGCGTGCGCTACAACTGGCAAGCGATGGCGTGCGCTACCCCGATCTGGCCGAGTCCAACCTCGAACCCCACCGCCCGGACCGATAGCGTGAGTTAGGCCACCGATAGCGTCGCTACACTGCCGGTTAAGCGCGC
The DNA here is from genome assembly GCA_033398695.1 of Orobanche coerulescens. NCBI lineage: Eukaryota > Viridiplantae > Streptophyta > Magnoliopsida > Lamiales > Orobanchaceae > Orobanche > Orobanche coerulescens. The sequence continues at coordinate 12,056 of JAWKAU010001152.1, forward strand.
GGCCTTCCGGCGATGGCGTGCGCTCGCCGGTTCTGCGCACTGTCCGGCCAGTTCCGCAATCGTCCGGCCGATCCATAGCCGTCCGGCCCGATGCAGACCACGAGGGCTCGGCGACCGATTTAAGCGTGCGGAACGAACACGACGAAAAGTTCGCGGACAACATCAACGGCCCGAAATGAAAACATAATACCATAATTAATCACACGCGACCAAGAAACGGGTCGAGACAACAATTACAGATACGGATACCCGTAACTTTCAAGAAATTACAAAATGGCCCAAAACTCCCGGAAATCACGATACGTGATCGAATAACAAAACCGAAGTTCACAACACGTCTAACAAAGTTAAACGGACTTGCGGGAAACTCGAAACAACAGTTTCGGACGAGATTCGCAAGAATCGAACTCAAGTGCGGAAAAGTCGCTAAAAAGCACGGAACTCAACAAAACAACACCGAAACGAACTCGGATGACAAAAAGTGTAGAATTAATCATTCTCATAATGACGAAACAGTCATGAGCGAGTCGTCCAAACGGACTTCCGCCGAAAAAAAGAAATTACCGGAAATCGAAATTACGGGTTATTACATTCTACCCTCCTTAAAAGAAGTTTCGTCCCGAAACTTAAAACAAGTAGGGAGAAGAAATATCCCGCCAGGAAAAACTCAACGAGATACACAAGAAGCGCGTAACTCATGCCCAACGGCGAAACGTTACAAGCAACGCAAAGGAATATACGGTGTGAAAACACGCTCCACGGCGACCAACGCAACGTCGCCGTTAGGAATGTAATAAAACCAACAAATGACAAGCGTCATCAAACGGATAATATAGTCAAGTCAATTATCCGAGCAATCACAAAACACAACGAACGAAAATCAATATGATCGACCACCCCAACGGTACATCAATTAAGACGCGAGCCAATCGCTGAAGAAATACGGAATTCCACCGCCCAAGGGTTGGAAGATCGAAAACGAGACTAATTTCCCGAACATAAGGAAATTAGGAAGGAGTCTGAACGCTCAACAATCACGAAACGAGATCAACAAAAACCGAACAAACAACGATCGAGACAACAAAAATCGAACAATCATGTCCGAAACACGAAGGATAATAAAATTCAAACAACAACTCTCAGGTTCATGTCTCGGCTCGAGACAATATTTGACCCGGTGAAAACAACAAGATGTGATTCACATAAGATCCACAGGAAAGGGAATAGCAATTGAAAAGTCACAACGACAAATGAGTTATTCCGAAACAATACCACACTCGTTCGATCAACAAAAGCAAGGGATAGGGAAAGTTCAGAAAATGTCAACGAACATAAACGAGTCGACAGAGTCGAAAATATAGAAATTCAAAATCTGATCCACGTCGAATGGAAGAGTTAATAGAACCAAATGATGTCACTTCCGAACAATTTTCACAAGAGTCGAACCGAACTCGAAAAAGTCACAGCGATAACTAGATCGACCTACAACAAGATCACAGCTCGTTCGGACGATGAAACCGAAATACAGAACAAGTTCATAAAGTATCAACGAAAACGAGCGAGTCGGTGTTGCGATAATTCTTACACGCAAGTGCACGTCATCGTTTACAAGTAATAAAGTGATAAGTAGAGTATCGTTCCCACGAGGACTGAATCTCTAACTACCGATTTTTGTGTATTCCAATTTTATTTGAACAATCGAATTTGGGTTGTGCAATTAATAACTAAAAGAATTACTAAAAGACTAAACAGTAGAAAATGATAGCTTGAATAAAGGGAGATCAAATGATGAATAAGTCTAGGATTCTGAATCCACCTCGGTTTATCCGAATTTACTCTCGATTATCCGCAGTAAATAATTTTCCCAATTTATTGAAGGCGGAGATTGCTAATATATTCTAACGCCTCTCCCGAGGTCAATAGATTTTCTAAAGGCGAATAACGCACTCTATTCCTAGGTGAATTAATTCGTCGATAGGCAAGAAGCATAAAATCTCCTAAAGGCCACGTAGTTCCTATGAGTATATTCCTATCTCACAGAATAAAACGGTCCTCACCAATAGTTCCTCACCAATTCTCCTCTCCCGATTCGAATTGAATGATTAAATCAATACAACTATTGGCCAGATAATTGCAAGCATTAAACACAATTGGGAAAACTCAACAAAAAGGTAATTAATTGGATAATCTCAAGCAATTCGTCAAAACATAGGTTTCATCAAAACCCTAGATTAGGGCTTTAGCCTGACATACTAATAATTGAAAATACAGAATAAATAAATGAAAGCATAAAAATCAAACACAGATGAAGCTCGGATTCCTCCGTTCTTCAGCTTCCGCCCTCTGCCTTTGAAGTCTTCTGCTTCCCTCTTCTTCTCCGTCTCCAAGCTTAAGCTCCAAAACATAAAAGATCCAAAGATAAATTAATTAGGGTCTTAAACCCTATTTATAGCTCAGCACATCCTTCAAATCGCGTCCGTATGAGTAGGTCGAAAACTGGCTTCGAAACGGCCCAAATCCGCGCGGACATACAAAAACCGCCAAGTGTGCCGCGGCGCACTAAATCTGTGCCGCGGCACAGAGCCTTCAGCCGGATGCCTGGGCATCCTAAATTTCTTCTGTGCCGCGGCTCACCTAAGCTGTGCCGCGGCATAGAGTCTGATTTACTCTGCGCTCATTTGGTGTCTTCTGTCTGCGACCACCTTCCTTGTGCCGCGGCTCATAGCCCAGATTTGCCGTTTTCGCCCTTTTTTGCCTCGTTTTAGCTTCCGGACTTCAATCTCCTGACAAATATACAAAATTAAGGCATTAAAGGCTCATTTTATCAAATTCACTCTCCAAAATAGTACAGAATAATGATAAATAAGCGTATAAAAATACGCCTAACAAATACCCCCAAACTTAAGCCTTTGCTTGTCCTCAAGCAAAAAGAATTAAATTCAATA
>JAWKAU010001153.1:0-15000 GCA_033398695.1 Orobanche coerulescens
TAAAGTATGTTATGCAATATACAACCTAACACTAAATAATCAAGGAACACTTGAATCCCTTGTTTAAATATTTCAACGGATATCTTGAAGGCATCTATAGGTCCGACTCGACTAATAGAGAGGATAACAACAATCAAATCACAGAACAACAAAGAATTGAAGAATATAATTACACATAAAAAATTCATCATCAATCTAGGCTAATTCATATTAAAAGAACAAACTCAACCAAAAAACCTCAAAAATTCCAGTCTAGGGTTCTAACAATTTATCTCGATTCGAATGAGAAAATGGATGGAATGGTGATCAATCCACACTAGAAACTCAAGGATGAATTTGGATGATGATTTCTCCAATAATTTTCGTGCTCAAATCGCCCAAACCACCGAGTAAGAGAAGAAGCTCAAAAAATAGAATGAAACCCGTTTGTCCAATTTATAAACCTGCAGAGATGCATGACCAGACACGCACGACTAACTGCTCATGCGTCAACTCGTGCTCAAGATCAATACTGTTAACTTTCAGGGATGCATGACCAACATGCTCGTGCGTCTGTCCATGCGCGTGGTCATGCGTCGCTCACTGCCCGAGTTCTCTCGTGTCGCGTGAGCACATCACGAGCATCTACTCACGTGCCTGCTCGTGCGCACCTGACTGATGCAGTATTCAGTCGTTAATATTCGCAAGGCCTCGCTGACTCGTTTATCCAAACTTGCACTGAAAACTAACATGCGATGATTCACTTATATAGAGTCTCAAAATACGAACTCAAACACTAACCAAGCTCCGAAAAACATTAACTCGAAAAATAAGAAAATGGGCTTTCAGCGACCACAAATTTCAACAATGAAGAAAATAGTGAATTCATGGAACATTACACCACAAAACTCGTCTGAATCACGAAACATGAAAAAAAGCATGTCATAAAAATCACGACAAGTACAAGCTAGTCGCTATAATCAGAAAAAGTACGAAAGTGAAAAATGTAGATATTACATAATGGACTAGACATACGAGAGTCCGATTCACGGACTAATTGGTTCGACCACCTAACCCATAATTGTGTTTTCGCAGTCCTCCCAGCCCCCCCCCCCCTTTCCTCTCTATTTCTTAGTTTGTCTTCTACTCTGTGCATTATATTTTATGTGCGGTTAGACCCACATTTGAGATGAAGAGATGCACATGAGATGGCTATCTCATCTTATCTCTTTATTTAAAGAGTAGAAGACATTTGATGTTTTACACAATTTGAGAAAAACACGAGAGAGATGATGAGTAAGTCTTCATTTTATTTGCAAGACTATACTACGAGAAATAAATCACATTTTTGCTTTATACTATCTAGTATAGTCGCTTGTCAGAATTCCTTCATTGTAATGAAACAACAATAGCTGGTCGCACTCTCTCATGCATGAAACTCTAGAAGCGCGTGTTTAAGGCCTGATGGCCACTATCTAACTCAGAGATTTTCTTAGAATAGGTAGACGTTTTACTACCTCCATTTAGGTAGACATTAGGATGTGGTAAATGAGTATGTTAAAAATTTAAGAGTGGAGTAGGAACCTAGCCATATGGACCCCTTAGAATACAAATTTTGTCATGCAACTTTATATTGTCAAATTTTAGCCAATTTCATGAATTGTGGACAATTTTACCCTCCAACTCACCTACTTTTATCTCATTCTTTTCTATTCATTTATTATTTTTCTCTCTCCTCTATTTTCACCTTTCTCCTCTCCCTTTTCTATCTCATCCTTTTTCTCTATCCCCTCTCTTTTCATCTTTTCATTCCATCTTCACTTTCTCCTCTCCTCTCATCTTTCTCTCTCCATTTTTTTCTCTTTCTCTATCTAAAAATATTCAAAATCTCGTCGGAAACCATCGCTGCCGCTGCTACCCCACAAACCACCATGGAGCTCATAATATTCTCGACAGAACTCAAGGTTCCGGATCTTCCCTACTCTCTCTTTCGATTTTATTTCTCTTTCTCCATCTTTCTCTCTCTAGAAAAATCCTAGATCTAGCTTGAAATAATGTTATTTTCGTATTTATTTTTGATGATTTACAAGTTTTCATATGATTCCTGGTGATTCGTGGTATATTTGGGGTGATTTCCGACCGATTTATATGTATTGGTGTTTTATATCTAGTTTTTCGCATGTTTGCATACGTGGTTACAATTTCTGATTGTTACGATTTATTGATTTAAATCGGGTTACCATGTTACAATATTGTCATTTCGTATCACTATGCCTTGATTTACTGTTAAGATTTTATCATTTCGTATCAGTATGAAGTTACAAAATTTGAATTTCATAACACATTTGTGCCGATTTGAAATTTTCGTATTGGAGATTTGGTATACATGTTACGAATTAAATCAAGCTATTGATTGGTGATTGATACGATTTGTGGTTGAACTGATAGGTGAATTCATACAAATCTTGTTATTATCGCCTGTTTTTCTCAGATTTTTTACACATGTTACGAAAAATTCAATTTCTTGTTGAATATTCTGATACGATTTTACATTTTCGTATTGAAGTAATGGTACGAAAAACAAGAATAAATGATACGAAATGTGTTCATAATAAGGTTATAACTCTGTTACGAATTTAGAATTTCGTATTGAATATTTTGTATCCTTGTTACGAAATTCGTATTTGGTATCGTCATTTTTATGCTTATTGGGTTTTTTGTGCGGTTTAGTAACACTGTTAATTATGTTGTTATGAAATTCGTATTTCGTAACAAATGTTACCAATTTCGTAACAGATCTTACGAATTTTGAAATTCGTAACTAATTTTGTTGTGTGTGATCTGGTTACGAAGTTACGAAATTTAAATTTCGTAACACATTTGGGGTAATGATACGAAAAGCAAGAATAAGTAATACGAAATGTGATTTTCATAATAAGGTTATAACTTTGTTACGAATTTAGAATTTCGTATTGGATATTTTGTATCCTATTAAGAATTTCCATATGGTCATTTTTAAGCTTATTGGTTTTTTTTTTGTGAGATTTAGTAACACTATTAATTATACTGTTACGAATTTCGTATTTCATAACAAATATTTATCAATTTCCTAACATATGTTACAAATTTCAAAATTCATAACTAATTCTGCCGTGTGAGATGTTGTTACGAAGTTACGAAATTTAAATTTCGTAACACATTTGTGCGATGTACATATTTTTGTCCTGTTTTTTAACCCGGTTAAGAAGTATAATTTCGTAACACTTATTGTTGATACGAATTTCGTAACATTGTACTCCTTTGCTTTTGTTGTGGATTCTTGTTACACCGTAACTAATTCTGATCAGTTACGAAATTGTAAAATCGTAACAGGTTGTGTTTTGTAACTGTGTTACGAATTATAATTTTGTAACATAATTTGCTATTTCGTAACATTATTTACATGTTTCGAATGATTGATTTGATTTTATTGTTTGTTTATTGCAGAACAAATGAACTTTTAGTCGAAAGAATCTGGTATCAGAAGACCACTGGATTATGCTAACTGGTGGGGAGAACACAGTAAAGGATATCCGTTGAAATCAACACTTGGAGCCTTCATGAAACTCCCCGATATCGTCTTAAGATCCGAAAAAGCGCTCCATTACATCATGACTTGTTTCTCTATTGCGAATTATAATTTTTTTATTTCGTATCAGCATGACTTGTTTCTCTATTACGAATTTACGATTTCGTGTCAGTTTGTCATTATTATATGTTACGAATTTTACAGTTCATATAAATATGCCTTGTTACGAATTTATGATTTCATGTCACTTTGTCATAATTCCATGTTACGATTTTATGAATTCATATCAGTTTGTCATAATTCCAAGTTACGAATTCAATATTTCATATCAGTGCGATGTATATATTTTTAAACTTAAAAATCTACAAAATACAAAACAATACCTCAAAATCGACTTCAAGTCGCGAACTGAGAAAAAGGAAAAGAAAAAAAAATGAAGAAGAAAAAAAGGTGAAGAAGAAAGAGAGAGAAAAGAGAAAAATAAAGAAATGAAGAGTGGAGAGAAAAAGAGAAAAGAGAAGATGGAAAAGAAATGAAGAAAAAAGAATGGGAAAAAATAAAGAGAAAATAGGGGAAAAGTGAAAAGTAAGGGTAAAATGGTCCAAAAACACTAAAATTAGCTAGAATTTGTCCATATAAAGTTGCTTGACAAATATTGTAGTCCACCTAGTCAAAATGGCTATTTAGTTGTATTACCTCAAAATTTAATTGTTTAAGTATAAAAATAATCTTAAATTGAGAAGAAAAGTAAATAAATTGAAATTTTCTCCTCTTTAACTTATCTTTAGTTTATATTAGAATATAAATTACACCAAAAAATCATCTGAATTATAAAATAATTTTTGAAATTTATAAATAAAATCAGTATAAATTCTAAAATTTAAAATAAATATGAGAAGTTACAACATAAATTATATTACATATAATAATATTTAAAAATATAAATAAATGCTCAAAATAGAGAAAAATAAATTCTAAAAGTAGTCAATTATAAAATTACAAAAATTCATTATAATAGAATAAATATTAGAAGATAAAAAAGAAATACTAATAATTATAATAAATATTTTAAATATAAATAAGTCCGATACAATACAAATAAATACTGCAGAATATAAATAAAGTAATATCCTAGCAATATAAATAAGTTTATCAAACTATAAAGAGGATACAAATAATTCTTATAAATTGTTAATAAATTTTTAATAATTTAAATAAATTCGGAAGAAGTACGAATAAATACAAAAAGTACCTAAAAAATCTAAAAAAAATTAATTCTAATATTTACAAATAAATCTTAGAAATTAGATAAATGATAACATTATATATAATCCTGAAACAAATTAATAAAAATCCTTTAAAATATATTTATTTTAATAGATCTAAAAATATACAAATAAAATAAAGAACAAAACTACAAAAATATCCTCAATTGTGTCAAATTTATAAATAAAATATTAATACACTCTAAAATTATAAACAAATCTAGAAAAATACAGTAATTATAAAAAATTCTAAAAAATATAATTATAATATTGATAAATATAATATATCCTTCAAAATAAAAATATTTTCTCAACAAATTCAAAAAATACAGTGTGGTACATGCGTTCTACATTATTTGAGCAACATGGTTAAAAATAAATTAAATAAATAGAGATGAACTATTAATATAAAAATATATGAAAATAACTATTTCAAATAATAAGCACCTACTCAAATTCTAAATATATAATGTATTTACAAGCACAACAGACCTTAATTACAGATAAATTCTAAAAATTATTTGAAAATTGAGAAAGTCTGAAAACAGAATTAATCTAAAATAACAATTAATTATATAAATTTCAAATAAATCATAAAATATTATTAATTTAAAAGTACACTAATTATTTCAGTTTTTTTCATATTAATATTTCAGAATTTATTAAATTTTTCTGGAATTTAACTGTATTTTATTTAATTTTTCGCAATTTAGATATCATAATTTTAGGATTTAGTTTTTAAAATTTAAAATTAATTGGTATTTTTACAAAATTTATATTTTAGTACTTTTCCACTTTTCAGAATTTATTTACATTTTATGATTACCGATTTTATATAGGAAAACGGAAACACAAAACGAAATGAATGGAAAATTTAATATGAACTATTATATTATGATTTCTCTGATTATTAATTAAAGTTTTTGAAGGATTTCAAAGTATATGATATTTTTAATGGATTTCATACTTATTTAGATGATGAATACTATATATAGTTAACATATTTTGGAGTTGAATTTTAGTTACAAAATTAATAATTATCTAATAATATGATTATGCAGATTACTTCTGAAACTTAGAAATAATATAATAACAATAATAATAATAATAATAATAGGCTTGCTGGTATTGTGTATTTATTACTTTTCGAAGATCGCTCAAGAATGTACACACGTCACCGCATACTTGGTTGCTAAATTTAAAGAAAATTGACCATAAAATGTGTTCCTTCTTATGGTCACCAATCGACCTTAAGCAGTAGCAGTTGTGGCCCAAGTCAAGTAGAACATAAAATGTGTTCCTTCTTAGGGTCTGCGTTTTCTCTTTCGGTTTCGAGAAGAACCTGTCAACATAAGTTTTGTGCGGTTCGTTTCTGGTGGTAGTATCAGCTGGGTTTTCCTCCATCATACCAACAAGGGGCTCTGAAGGGCGGTGACGTTTTAGAGCGTGCATATTCAGAACATAAAAATGTATATACATTACGATAGTTTTTACTAACAAATGACTGTAAAAGTGAATCAATTAACGACAGTTTTGCTAAAACCATCGTCAAAAGTATCATGTTTGCATCATTTTTTTGGATAACCGATGTAAATAGTAGTACATTTACATTGATTTGAAAATTGATGGAATATGGACAATTTTACAACGATCTTATAACTGATGTAAAATAGCCTTAATTTTTGTGATGGTATATTTACATCGGTTGTAAAAGCGATGTAAAAAGTGTAAAAAGCCGATGTAAAATATTTTTGTTGTTGTATTGGTTTCACCATGTTGTTGCCCAAAATATTATCCAAAGATGAATATTGCTGGAATGGTCGAGCAACAGCAAATTGCGAGAGAACGTCCGAGGGAATGGAGATAATACAAGATTTACCGGGTTTGTTAGGCCCGGGCTTGAATGCTCTCGCGAGATGTTATTAATAAGAATACGTTTGAGTACAAATATTAATGTAAGGATGCAAATACAATGAGTGTAAAAGATCCTAGTTATCTAGCTCTTGAGTGCTTGCCGGAAGAACTGGAGTTGCTTCGAGTTCCTACTCTCGTTTCTGCCGACCGTCTTAGGATTAAGAGGTGCTGAGAGTGAGAGAGAAATGTATCCGAAGTGTATAGCATTGCCAAGAGAGTGAAACCCAAGTTATGAGCTGAAAAGCCAGACCTTTTTCCAGGTGTGGGAAGCCTTCTATTTATAGGAGCTGAGATGCCCTTTTACTGACGGGCGATCGCCTTCCTTGTAATATAATAAGGGGCGATCGTTAGTTAACACATGGGCTGTCTGCCTTGAAGTCTGCGGCTGTAGCTGACAGCCAGCTGTGCGGTCCAATGAGGAGCCTGCACGCGTCCTGCGTCGCTGTCCCGGGCAGTCCTACTTGCACCTTTCGGCGGGTCTGTCGGTAGGTGAGATTGGTGACAGGCTGTGGTCAATGATCCATGTTCTGCGGCGCCTTTTCCGGATCTTCATGTGGGACTCTATATGAGCTTCGTCCTTCACCGACTAGACATGTCGGCTTTGCGTGGCAAGAGGCGGTCGCCATTGGCCGGGCCCCAAGGGTCGATCGCCAAGTGCCAAGAGACGATCGCCTTAGATGTCGATCGCTCGGCACTGGGACTTGACCTGGGATCTTCGATCGTCCAATCCGCCTTGGTCTTACTTAGCCCTGGCTCGATCGCTCGGTCGCTCGGTCTCTGTGTCGATCGCCTGTTGAGAAGTATAAATCTCGACACAACAATTGCCCCCCAGCTTGCTCCGATGTTGAAGACATGGGGTGAGGTGGTTCTGGCGATCGTTGAGGATAAAGACTGGCGACCCGTACTTTGGCGTGCTATCTTCGGTCTTGTACCTGCAATAAATAATGTTGGCCGATCCCTCGTAGAAAGCTGATTGTTTCGTCATTGAGGAACCGTGCATAGTCGCGGAGTTCGATGGACCGACCCCCATGACCGTGTCTTATACGCGAGCGACATTGTCTGTCTCGTGACTCATTTTATTGTGAGGGTCGCCTCGCCTCGTATTTAAATGAAGGGCGTGCGGTCTCGGTCTGGAGGAGTCCTTGCGTGGGGCGTCGTTGGATTAATCAACTCCACTTCCGCGGTTTGTTAGCTCTGCTTCCACCTCGGCCCGCCATGAAGATGACGACCCTCGACGGTGTACGTTGAGACGGGGGTAGGGACGCGTCGCATTGTACGGGTCCACCAAGTTAGATGATGAACCTTTGAGGGTGGGCGAGCGTGTCCACTGATTAGTTTTTTAGGGCCCTCAGACTACGCCGGCCTCGTATTTAAACGAAGGGCGGGCGATCGTGGCCCAAAGGGACCTTGCATGGCTGAAGCAGTCGGTTCCATCGACCACCAGGACCATGGCTGCACTCTTCTACCTCGGATCGTCATGTTAGATGCCGACCCTTGACGGTGTATGTTGTGCGGGGGAGGCGATCTCGTGCCTTAGCCCACCATATTAGATGATGAACTGTAGATGACGAGCGAGTCCTCCGTTTTAGGAGATGTTGCTTGATTCTGGCGATCGGGTTGGAAGACTGATGATCGTCATTCAGTTGCCGATCGCGTTACTCATAGGTGGAAAAGTAACCTTTGCCTGGCCAGAAAGTCTGCGGCCTTGGCGCGGAAGATCGCGTAGGTCGGGGGAATGTCCTTCGTAAGATGCCTGAACATAGGCGAAAGACCGTCGAATCCCCCTAGGACCGAGTATAGGGCGATCTCGTCGCTCACGGGCTCGCTGTTGAGGATTATCTCATCCACCCGGTCGATATAGTATGCATCGGACTCGTCTTCCCCCTGCCTGATTTGCATCATGCGGTGGGGGCCTTCTGGCCGAGCGACCTTGGCAGCGAAGTATGCTGTGAAGTTGTTCGCCAGTTGGTCAAAGGAATTGATGGATCGCGGCGGTAATGAGATGTACCATCTATGGGCCAGGTCGCCCAGCGTTAGCGGGAACATTCGGCACCTGGTCGCGTATGATGCCCCACACCCGGTCATGTAGATCCGGAACTTGCTCAGGTGAGTCTCGGGATCTGACCTCCCCTCGTACAAAGGTGTTTTCGGAGGAGCGATCCTACACTGCACGGGGGCGAGCTCGATGTGGACCGCGAGTGGCTCGCTCGGCTCGACGATCTTGATATTGGTGCCTGCCCCAGTTTTTAGGAGCGCCTTCATGTCGTCGAGCTGGCGTTGCATTGCGGCCATCGCTGTAGCATGGTCGCTCGTGGTTTGGCTTCCGGAGCGGGAGCCGAGTCGATCGTGTACCGATCTCCTGACTCCGCGGTCGCCGATCTCGGTTCTTCAGGGAGGAGGAGCCAGATGGTTGGCCTGCCTTCTGGGAGTTGGGTACGCTGAACTCCTGGTGACGGACTCGGGCTCCGTCGTCTCGTGGATGGGGCCAGACTGCCCCGGTCGCCAAGATGGGTCGCTGCCTAGGCGGCTGAAAACGGAGGCGTCTTGCCTTGCGAACGCCTTTTCTTGCGAATCGGGGCCTCCTGGCGATCGCTCGGCCAGTAACCCTTTGAACTTCCGTTTGCTCACGCGGCGGATGGCCGAGGGGGTTATAGCGGGCGCGTCGAATGCTCTTCGTCGCTCCTACAGGATGGCCATGGCCTCTTCGATTTGTTCCGTGGTTTGGAATTCATCGAGCGAGAGGCTTGGGCCGTCCCTCGGGGGCGGGATCGAGAGTCTCGGATCGCCACAGCTCCTCTCCGCCATAGGCCGGGATTCGGATTGAATCGGAATGAGGCGTCCGGCGGATCGGCCAGCGGCTTTCTTCGATGTGGAGGCAGAAGTCATGATTCTGAAAGCTTTTCTCTGAAGAACAGTGAGTGTTTCTTCAGGTATGTGCCCCGGAGAACAGTGAGTGTTCTTCGAGACGGACGGAATAAAAATGAAGGCTTAGATGCCCTTCCTCTAGCGCCAATTGTTGTTGCCCAAAATATTATCCAAAGATGAATATTGCTGGAATGGTCGAGCAACAGCAAATTACGAGAGCACGTCCGAGGGAATGGAGATAATACAAGATTTGCCTGGTTTGTTAGGCCCGGGCTTGAATGCTCTCGCGAGATGTTATTAATAAGAATACGTTTGAGTACAAATATTAATGTAAGGATGCAAATACAATGAGTGTAAAAGATCCTAGTTATCTAGCTCTTGAGTGCTTGCCGGAAGAACTGGAGTTGCTTCGAGTTCCTACTCTCGTTTCTGCCGACCGTCTTAGGATTATGAGGTGTTGAGAGTGAGAGAGAAATGTATCCGAAGTGTATAGCGTTGCCAAGAGAGTGAAAGCCAAGTTATGAGCTGAAAAGCCAGACCTTTTTCCAGGTGTGGGAAGCCTTCTATTTATAGGAGCTGAGATGCCCTTTTACTGACGGGCGATCGCCTTCCTTGTAATATAATAAGGGGCGATGGTCAGTTAACACATGGGCTGTCTGCCTTGAAGTCTGCGGCTGTAGCTGACAGCCAGCTGTGCGGTCCAATGAGGAGCCTGCACGCGTCCTGCGTCGCTGTCCCGGGCGGTCCCACTTGCACCTTTCGGCGGGTCTGTCGGTAGGTGAGATTGGTGACAGGCTGTGGTCAATGATCCATGTTTTGCGGCACCTTTTCCGGATCTGCATGTGGGACTCTGTATGAGCTTCCTCCTTCGCCGACTAGACATGCCGACTTTGCGTGGCAAGAGGCGGTCGCCATTGGCCGGGCCCCAGAGGTCGATCGCCAAGTGCCAAGAGACGATCGCCTTAGATGTCGATCGCTCGGCTCTGGGACTTGACCTGGGATCTTCGATCATCCAATCCGCCTTGGTCTTACTTGGCCCTGGCTCGGTCGCTCGATTTCTGTGCCGATCGCCTGTTGAGAAGTATAAATCTCGACACAACACACCATTTTACAATTTTGGATTCCAAGTCCAATTTTACATGTATGAACTGAACACGGGGTCACACACGATAGGAATCCACCCCCTTTCAAGATAATCACATGGGCCAAATTCTCAAGAGAGGCCTAATGCGGGACTCGAGGATCGACTTGTTGAGACGTGGCTGCCCAATAGTTAGTTCAACGATAGGAGGTTGTTGGTCTATACAATGAACATTGTCACTATCATTTTGATAAATTCTTGCCCACATCAATCGTCAAGTTCACGTTGTTTTTAAACTCACAACATGCCATTTCTCACCACAACCGGTATAAATCCATATAATACTTATTTAGTTGTTTAATATACCAATACTCCACTCAATTCACAACTTCATAATAATAATAATAATATTTTAGTTAATAAATTAAGAATTCGCATTTATCCAAAGTCCGTACTACCAATAAATTACATAAATCACTTATTTGTAGAGTTCTTTTTGAACTATGATTGCTTCATTGCTTGTAGTGTTGGACTTCAAATAAGTTCGTAATTGGTTGGAACTTTTACTTTCTGAAAAGTCTCTCGTAGAATTGCCCAACGCCACCGGTGTGCTCCTTTTCGGCCTTTGTCTTGCACGCTGTCATCGCAATTGCCTATCGGAGTTCTCAATATTCATGGCGACTTCAGGCCGCCAAAATCTTCCAAGCGAGCAAATCCCCGTTTCTTCCGTTAAATCTACTCTCAAAGCGTACGCTCTTCCTTTTGTTCTCCTTGCGGCGTCGGTTTTCTACCAGCTTGTCGTCCTGCCGCGTAACTTTCCACCATCCTACTATGATGGTACGCATCTCACCCACTCGTTTCTAGATTTTTTTTTCAATTATGAATTTTTGTTGGCATATAGTGGTTTCTCACTGCGTTTGCCTTTTGTGTTTGTGAATTTTCAGTTTTGGGGATCCCAAAGTACAGTTCCATCGAAGAAGTGACTCGGGCCTACGAAGAGATTACCTCCAACTGGTAAATTTGATTCGGAGTTCAACTTTTGCTATTTGTCGGATATGCATTTGTTAGGCATGTGACGTGATGCTGTTTTCTGTCCTCAAGTTGAGAGAAAGATTGTGCTGCTTGTTTATTTATGTATTTCATTCACTGGCTAAATTGCATATCAGATTTCTCTGTTGTGCTGTTCACACACACACACACACTATATATATATATATATAATACCTTATTTGCAAAGGAAAGTGTCAACTCTTATCTCTGTGATGCCTTTGGGGAAGCATTGAGGTGCGCGCCTTGTAGAAGTTTCTCAGTTGAGGTGTGTGCATAAGTAGTTAATGTGCGTGTTCATGGTATTTATTTTACATTATTATTAATTTTTTATATTTGAGATTTAAAATTTCTTCGTCTTGGAAATTCCCAACGAACACCATCCAAATTAAATACCTTGGAATTTAGAAAGGAATACTGTTATAATCCTCCAGTTGAGCCTTCATAGTGCCAGTCGTACTTGTCTCCCTGTTTTGTGAGTTCTTTTTCTTTAATTGTTTGCTGTTTATCTTCCCCAGTGAGGTACATTTTTTTTCTCCTAATTTATCCCAAGGCTGTCTAGTGCAACTGTACTCATTCAGTGGAAATAAGTTGGGATATGTTACTTCGTACATTCAATGATGCAGTTAGGGTTGTAGAGGGATGGAATTCACTTACCATCAATATTCAGCTACTCTTAAAGTTGCAATGGATATATTGGTGAAAACCAAGTGGATAACTACAAGTATGTCTTAGATTACAGAAGTACTAACAGAGACATTCTGCCTAGATAAGTTGAATATTTGGTATCATTGGGGATTTTATTCTGAGAGTGATATATGTAGCTTTGAAAACAGTGGGTCACCTGATAGGTGGATTCATAGATAAATGGATGACTCTTTTTGCAAGATTTATAGAATCTCGTTCCTGTACTAGTTCATAGGGTTTTAGTTATAAGAAAGTACCTCCCTGGTGAACCTGCTGTTTAGGCAATAGTGATTGTGCGCCATGGAATTTATTTAGTATGTCGACGGTGCAGACCGCAGAGTAAGAAAATAATAGAAGATGCATATGGTTCTGTAAGTCAAATATGGTCCTTGAACCTACGAAAACACATATTTATTCGCCCCAAACCATTAAAAGCATTCCCGGATCCCGAAATCTGTCCTAACTGCAGCCAAAGCAGGATATTGGGGAGAGTACATGCCTTTTTCAGTGACTTATAAATATTTTATGCTAAAAATCTAGCTTTTTGTAGAGTAAAGATGTTCCCTGCATGAGATGCTTTTCAGTACCAAGTGATATGCAAATTCTCTTATGTTGTTTGGTCTTCTTGGAGACGCCAATGCTTTTTGGTTTTTTCTATTTCCCGCTAAGATCAACATTGCAAAGGGATTGCCTTGCTCACATTTCGTTTATGGATGTGACAATTTGTTTGTCCAATGAATCTTGTATAGTAACTGGAGAGTAATTGTTGGGCCTTTAGCCAAAGAATAGCGCGTCAGCAGACAAAATTTAATTTGGAGATCATCCAAACTCTAAACTTTCATTTACATGTATGCCGAACAGTTGGACGTAGGTGCATGGTTAGTAAAAAAAAGGGAGGTTATGCTATTTTCAAATTCAAATAACATCTGTAGGATCTATCGTTAAATGCGCTGTCCTTTAGTTGTCCAGTTGTCCTTATGGAATTTGCTGATGTCATCAAATAATATAAAAAATACCACTTAAAATTTGCGAACTATTACAAATAACCCCGGCTTTTCATATGGCTATTTGTAATATTAGAAAAGTTGAAGGATGTGATTGTAAAATATGAGACGGAAAAGTTGGGGATTATTTTTATGATTTTTATATTGATTGAGATTTATTTACTACCATGATCTAATAATGTATCTTGTCATTGAATATATGTTAAGAACTTAATTTATATTTATTTCAGGAATTCAAGTGTTGAGGTTCCTCCGACTGTGGATCTTATCAAGGTTTGTAGAACTCTACTCCTAAGTTAGCATTGTGTTGATGCTGCATGGAGTAATTCTGCGTAATCTTGTTTCACATTGTTACTTCGATTTGATAAAACTTTCAAACCTTGATAGTTATTTTATTGTTTAAATTTTGTTGAAATACTAAATGAATTAACTGAACGGGAGCCTTGGCGCACGGTTGAGATGTTGCGTGTGACCTCGAGGTCACGGGTTCGAGTCCTGGAAGCAGGCATATAAGTTAGGGAGTCCTAACTAACTTAACCCAAAATCATGGTCAAAGGTAAGGGGTTAACTCCCATTTATATGCCGTTGATTCATGTGGAACTGATGTGGGATATCGTAACAATCCACCCCCTTTCAAACCGCACGTGCACGGACGAAACTCCCGGGTGCAACCATACCAAGGCCCACTTCCCTGGTGGCAGCCCCCTTGGGCCCAAATCCGGGGTTGGCACCCCTGGGCCCACAATCGGGTAGTCTTTTTGCGCAGCCCGTCGGACTCCGGCAGGTTTGACCAAATTGTTAGGCATATGAGCTAAGTAAGGAGCTGACTCCCACTTATATACCCTTACACACTCTCATGTGGAACCAATGTTCGATATCGTAACAGCCTCTTGCAAAAATGTAGGGTAAGGTTTGCCTATATTTCACCCTTGTGGTGGGACCCAACCCCGGACCCTCACTACGCGAGGATGCTTTGTGCACCGGGCTGCCCTTTTGTTTACTTAATTGGATTAACTATATCATACCCTATTAAAAAACAAACAAACAAACCAAGCCTTTTTTATCCCAATAAATTGCGGATTATATCCTATTGAAGTGGAAATAACATAGATGAATGATCAACTACTAATGGGGCAATAGTTTTGGAAATGGTGGCAACCGATATTAATGGTTAATGAGTTGATTTAAATGTTTTGGTTCACTTTTATATTCTCGAATGGTTACTAGGTTGATATTATTATCTCGATCTTTTCTTGTTATAATGTTGTGAGATCTTCCCTTCAAGCTTTGATTCCATACAACAGGAAAACCTTACTAGATTATCATCTTCCCCCTTTTCCTCATAAAGAACACCTCAAGCTGTTTTTGCATCATTTTTATTTGAGGATGTAATTTCATTTAGTCATCTTATGTATCTCTATAGGTTTTTTTACGTATTAGATGCTATATCACCAACTTGAGTTTCGACTACACGTTTATTTTAACCTCTGCCAATGAATAATTTTAACCCCAAAATTCCTCAGATTCATAAAAGAGTAAGCGATTACCACTTCCTTCAAACAAATATCGATGTGTAGTTACGATGATATA
>JAWKAU010001154.1:0-15000 GCA_033398695.1 Orobanche coerulescens
TTTCCCTGGTGAATGCTTTTCATCAAAACTTGGTTTTTATTCGACGCGTTTCGAATACTAATCTGATTGATTCTCAATAGGTCTTGAGGAGAAATCACTTTATCAAATTATAGGTCTAATTTGATAAAACATCTGTTTATACCTTGTTTCGATATTCTATTTATTTTTCGATACAGTTTGATACTTGTTCAATATTTCGTATAAAGTGTTGTTCGATCCTTCGAACGTGTTTCCTGTCTTAAATTCGCTCCCGAACGAAACGGCCGTTTGAGCCTTTTCATTTGGACCAAATTCTGTCTTGTGGTCAGATCGAATTACCGCCTTCATCACCCGTCAGTATTGTTGCTGTAGCGAGCTGTTGTCACCAGTTCCCGACAGTTTCGTGTCAATAGCTTCCGTTCATCAAAAAGCCTTCCGCTGTATCGATAGCGAATTCGCATAACCACTGAGAATTCGTATCAATATGGTTGTATAAGTTAACTCATTTGATCGGTTGAATCAAATCTGTATTTGAACTTCAGTTGTCCGATTGTATTGTTTTTTTTACACTTCTTCTAAAATTAGCCTTGTAAATCCTTATCTAAAGGGTTTACGGCGCTGTAATTATTCCGAATATCTCGGGGTGTTACAATAATAACCGTCTAATCCGAGAAAGCTTCGAATTTCCTTAACATTCTTCGAAGGTAACCAATTTTGGATAGCCTCCGTCTTCTGAGGATCAACACGCACTCCATCTGATGAAATTACATGCCCGAGAAAAGTCACTTCGGACATCTAGAACTCACATTTGGAAAACTTTCCATAAAGTTGCTCTCGTCTTAACACGTCGAGAACCTGATGAAGATGAACCTCGTGTTCCTCTGCTACGAATAAATCAAAATGTCATCGATGAAGACAACAACAAACTGATCCAAAAAGTCGATGAAAACCCGATTCATTAACTCCATGAATACCGCAGGTGCATTAGTCAATCCAAACGGCATAACCACAAACTCATAATGACCATAGCGTGTTCGAAACGCCGTCCTCGCGATATTCGACTCTCGAATCCGCAACTGATGATATCCAGATCTTAAGTCGATCTTGGAAAATACTAAAGCTCCCTGAAGTTGATCCAAAAGATCATCGATACGGGGTAGAGGATACTTATTCTTGATCGTCACCCGGTTCAATTCCCGGTAATCAATACACAAGCGGAACGAACCATCCTTCTTCTTGACAAACAACACTGGTGCTCCCCACGGGGACGCACTCGGACGGATATAACCTTTCTCGAACAAATCCTTAAGTTGGTTCTTTAATTCCTGCATTTCGGTCGGGGCCATCCGGTACGGTGCCTTCGATATCAGGGACGTACTGGGCTCCAACTCAATCGTGAATTCCACATCTCTCTGTGGAGGCAAACCAGGTAACTCGTCTGGAAAAACATCGGCATATTCCCTCACTACCGGAATATCCATCAACATTACTGATGATTTCTCGGTTTTGGTCATATAGCACCAATAACCAACACACCCCTGACTGAGTAATTTCACTGCTTTCATCAAGTTAGTGACCTTACCAGAACAGGCAGGATTACCTCCCTGAAAAACACATTCAACCCCATCGTCTGAAATGATAGTGACCATACGCTTACGGACACTGATGATGGCATCGTGATGATCCATCCAATCAATACCCAAAATGACGTCGTCTCTCGGCAATTCTACCATGATTAGGTTCGCTGGCCATACACGGCCATGAAGCTGAATCGGACAATTCTAAATCTCACGATTTCCGATAATTCGTCTACCATTAGGTAGACCAATGACATAAGGCTCACAACTAGTAGCACTACCCAGACGTAGTCTACTCAAACATGACTCAGAAATGAATGAATGCGATGCACCAGTATCAAAAAGGGTACACACAGGTTGATATAGAATATCGAGTGTACCTGAGATCATTCGGGCCTCTAGATCATCGGTCTTCTTCATCGCATAAATCCGGGGCTTGCTAGTCCCGGCACTGGATGCTCCCGTCTGATGGCTAAAGGCTCCACTTTATTCGCTCATGTCGTCTTGAACGACGCAGACTGAGTGGCCTGATTTTGAACAGCTGACTGTTTCGGGGCCTGAGATGACGTCGGAGTTGGTTTGGAGTCCCTACGGCAAAAACGGGCCTTATGCCCAGCAATTCCACAGTTATGACACGTGATAGTCTATCTCGGACACTTGATGCTGAGATGACCAAGATCCCCACAGTTAAAATAGGTGATGGCCGAACTGGCCGCTCGTGACTGAGATTCCGCGGGTTTAGGCGTCACAGGAGGTCGCTCAGAAAAAGTTGAGCCCACCAGAGGTTTCTTGAAAGTGGCCTGACTGCCGTCAGACTGATTACGGTTCTTGGACTTCTTGCTAGCAGAAGAAGGTTGTTGCTTAGCAATCTCCTTAGCAGTAAGCTCATAGGTAAGAGCTTTCTCAATGAATTCGGCCAACGTGGTGCAATGATGATTAAGCAATTGTAGTCTCATCCGGGGTTTCAGCCTCTTGCTGAAATACTTGATCTTATCCGCCTCAGAGTGAATGATAGATGAGGCGAACGGAAGAAGTTCCTGAAATTTCTCGGCAATGGCGAGAACATCCTCGTCTGCTGAGGGGTCGGGAGTGAGTAATTCCGACAATTTAGCCTCCCTGAGTGGGGCTGGATAATACCTCTCCATCATGAGAGTTTTGAACTGATCCCAAGTACATGATCCTTCGGTGGGCTTCAACGACAACCACCAAGAATGTGCGCTTTTACCCAGATAGTAAGCCACAACTGAGACTTTGTGTCCTTCGGGACACTCTACCATAGCAAATAACTTCTCGAAATGTTCAAGCCAATGAACAATATCCGCCGGCTCAGGTGAGCCTTCAAAAGTAGGTGGCCTTTGGCGAGAGATGTCGCCGATGATACTGCTCACATTCCTCTCTTGACTCTGAGGTGGCGGCGGAGGAGCCTGTTGATTTTGATTAGCTGAGTTATGCATCGTCTCCATCAGTTTTGCCATTTGAGTCATTTGGGCCATCATGCCCTGCATAAAAGTGAGTGGGTCAACCCGAACACTCTTTGACTGAGTTGTGCCCCGGGTACGACTCCCCGACAGTGAATGATCACGTCCAGGTGAATGAGTGGCAGCGTCACTGCTCGATGAATTAGCATTATTTCTCGCGTTCGCACGTGTATTCACACGAGCTCTCGGGATTCGGCCCGCACCACGGCACATGAATATCACGTTATGATTATGACATGAGATGATGAAAATGAGCATACACGCTCTAACACAGTGATTACATGAATTATTAACTAAGGTGACATGATTATCTGATGAAATTATTGAAATGATTATCTTGAACAAGTTAACAAGATTAATGATATGATCTTCCAGATCAACAACCGAGTAATGAAATGAATTGAGTGATTAATGAGTTAACATGACCGTCCTGATCAAAATGAAAATGATGATTGAGGATTGTTAACTGATGAATTATGAATAAATGATTATTGCCATAAAATATACCATGGCGTTAGAAATCTTACAGTTCTTGGTCTGATTAGCTCGGCATTTGCACAGGTCACACGTGATGCGAAAGTCCAATGATACTAGTCCGATGACGATGATTTCAAATGAGACATGACTCGGAAGGTAGTATTCAAAACCACGCTCCGATACCAACTCTGTAACACCCCAAACTAGGCGGATATTACAGTGCCGTGGACCCCCGACTAGGACCCACCAGGCGAATGAAAGCTGATGAATTAAATAATATAATTGTAGTACCGAACCACATTATATTACCAAATACTCCGATGAGGAGCTTAAGTATAATACACCAGGACAATACAGAATACTAGTATATTTTATATGAAGATAAAATACACCACCCTGAATAAATAAACATCTCAAACGGAATTTGCAGCGGAAATACAAATGACGGAAATGATTGAAATGACTGAAATAACCAGAATGACTGGGGCCCCCTACTAGTATCACTGGGACTCCTCGCCGTCAACATGCTCTTCCCGTGCCTTTGCCTTGCCGTGACCTGAAACAAAATTCCCCAACGCCGGGCCATACGTAACAACAATCCTCAAGGGTTGAAAATACAGAATCATGATATATCTGAAGTTATGAAATATCCTTAGTTATGAGTTACGCTGAAGAGGAGTATCATAGTACGCCCGTAATGTTCTGTGCAAGTGTACAAGACGAATGACCGGACACACCCATCCTTGTACCTAATTAGTCTCACGGAGGTAAGCGTTACCGTGTGCACGGTCCAATGTACCGGTGAACCCAATACATGACCATCGTGTGCCCGACTAAAAATTCCACACAACTGCACCGCCACGCAATATGAACCCGTAAGGTCATATGAACGAGAATGACCACAATGAATATCAATGAATAATAATTCGACAAGGCCAAGAATGACTTACCGAGATGAAAATAATAGTGACGTGATTGATAACTCAATGAAATGATTGGAACCGCTGCTCCTCGTGAATGAAGTGATTATTCGACAATTACAAGTCTCAATACGGTTAAATACAATGATGAATGAGTATGATTATGAATGAACAACAACAAAAGGAATGAATATCCTTTTAACCGAGTAAGAATCAACTTACACAACACCGGTGACAAACAACGTCCTAATTGAGATATCAGTCGCTCGAACAACCTTGGATAACACAATTACCAACAATCGTTCAACATACGAATCAAACATGAAAATAACGAACTCAAAACGTCGATTCGACTAACCCAAGTTCATTGGGGCATTATATCGAACACTTTGTGGCCAAACTTCGATTGTTTACAACCAAACCTCAATAATACCAATATCAAATCCCCAAGAAGTATTTCAAACCAACAAAACATCTTCCATACGATCAATAATCCAATATGAATATCCAAATTCGTGATTTCAACAACAATAATCGAAAACCCCCAAATCCAATTCAATATTCAAAGTGTTCTTGAATAATCCTTCAATAATCCAATAAATAATCAAACATATCCATAATCATGCGTATATCACTTCATACAACATGATCTTAACATCCAAAACATCATATCTCAATACAAAATCGAAATCCAAGATGTTGAAAAAAATTTACCTCTTGAAGATCCAAGCACTTTAATCCGAAGAATATGTGTTAGATCGACTATCCGGGCTTCACGATCGAAAGGAGATGAAGAAAATCAAACACTCAAGTGATAGATGATGGGAAGTCTCCCCCCTCAAGCCCTCTCTCTCGTATGGTTGAAGAAAAGGGAAAAAATGAGTGGATCTCATTAAAAACGCAATTATAGTGCCGATCGACCTTTGTGCCGCGACCGCGAATGTGCCGCGGCGATGACTCAGCAAGGTGCCGCGCCCGTCGGCATGAGCCGCGGCCCACGGTCTGCAGGGGTTGGCCGATAAGTTGCAACATGAGTGTGCCGCGGCCCGGACGAGTGTGCCGCGGCAGTGTGCCGCGGCCCTGCCGGCATGAGCCGCGCCCACAAGACAGCCGCCGGCCAAAATCGAAAATGTGTGAGCAGCGGCGCACACTCCTTATGCCGCGGCCCACACCCCCCTTGGGTCCTAAAATGATGAAAAATGATCCGGGAAGAGAATAAAAGCAATAAGAATCAATTTTTGGGAAATAATAACACGAAATGGAAGTACGGAAATCCCAAAACGGTGGTTCCAAGCCATGATTACAAGGGTTCGCCCAACAAAACACAAATTGAACAATGTGGAGATTAGAAATGACATGAACTCCAACGTCAACATCGACAAATGAATCAATTATAACCATCAAGATAATACTCTTGTCTTGATTCCCGAGTAAGGTTGAAACAATGAACAATATCGATACACAACTCGAAGTTATTCCGAACGGTGAACACGGATGAATGATTATAACAAGTGAAAAATTACATAGTGACAAGTACCGAATGAAATTACTGAATGATAATGACTGAATTACAACCGGGTATTACAGCGGCATGATTTTCCATTCGTGTTCAAGATTCCACAGCGATGAGAGTTTGGTTTTGAGAGTATGCACCTCCCAAGGCTTGTCTGACTTAACATCGAATAATCTCCCGATCAAAGTGTTAGGAGGAAACGGACTCGTTCCCTGTATCTATTTTCATCCACACAAATGCAAACTGAATCTCCTCGACGGAAAGGCTCATACGGCTTGATGCGGGAGGAGGATGGGAGTTAATGGATGTTTTGAATGGCCGAATTGAGAGCTGGGGATCATGGCTGGTGCAAAGAGCCAAATTTTATGGGGAAAGTACCTGCATGCAAAGAAGATGGAAAACCTCCCATGGCCGGAGAATTTTTGGGCATGGGATGGTTAAATGACAAGGCAGCAAGCAAATAAGTAGGATTGTGTGCATACATGGGTGCATTAAATGATACGAAACCAACTACTCCAAGCAAAGAAGACGAAGTAAGAATCGACATAAAACATCTCGACCATACTCCAACGTACTTGGGCGAGAGAACTGAAACGAAGCACGGAGTTACCTTAATAATTGGAATTGGAGTAACTTAAACAAAAGACAACTTGCATCTTGGAGAGGGGAAGAGGTTCAAGTGTCAACTAAACAATAAAAGAATGATCAGCATCTTCTTACAAAAGCAGCAGGATTCATGGCAAAAGACGCCTGTCAACTTTCAACTTGGAGACAAGGCCCAGCTTTTACTTATGTCAACAAGTGACATGAGGAACCTTTTTTATTATCTTTTCTTATTTTAAGCTCAGCTTGTATTAGCTTAATTTATCTTGTCAGACTGCTTTTGCCTATAAATAGTGGCAGTAGAGTTGTAATGAAGGGATTATTGAATGTTGAAAATTTAAGAACACACTTTGTGTTTTCCTTGGTGAATGCTTTTCATCAAAACTTGATTTTTATTCGACGTGTTTCGAGTATTAATCTGATTGATTCTCAATAGGTCTTGAGAAGAAATCACTTTGTCGAATTATAGGTCTAATTCGATAAAACAACTGTTTCGTCTGTTTCGATATTCTATTTGTTTTTTCGATACAGTTTCCTACTTGTTCAGTAGTTCGCATATTGTTCGATTCTGTGAACTTGTTTCCTGTTGAATCCGTATCCGTCCAAAACGTCTTTGCTTTATCAATTCTTTTGGAAGTGGCCCGCATCAAGTCTTTTACATTTAGCCAAGTTTCTGTCTTGTTGCTGTATCGAGTTGCCGTCATCCTTTCCTGTCGCAAGTGCGTGCCGCTAGCCCGTGTTAGCACTATAGCGAACTGTTGTTACCAGTTCCCGACAGTTTCTGGCCAATAACTTTCGCTGGTCAAAAAGCCTTCCGCTGTATCGATAGCGAATTCGCATCACAAACGAGAATTCGTATCATAAGTGGCATCGGAGCCCAAGTTCTTGATCTTTGGCATTATGGATCTCAACGACGCTGACTTCTTGGCAAAACTTCGTGACGCATTGCGTGACGTACCAGAACAAAGCGACTAGCGTTGGCAACCTAGGCGTGGTGACTATGAACGACCCTCACGCCATGTCGAAGAGTTCAAGGTGAACGAGCTTCCGGAGTTCGTTGTAGGGACAGACCCTGAAGTTTACCTGGAATGGGAACGAAAAATTGATCGTATGTTCGAATTTAAAGACCTTGACGATGAGAAAAGGTGTAAATATGCAATCCTCAAGTTGGGAAAAGGAGTTTCACTTTGGTACGAAGGAGTGAAAACACGAAGAGCTCGTGCGGGGAAAGAAAAGATCCGTTCGTGGGATTCTTTGAAAAGGAAACTTCGTAAAAGGTATGTACCAACATCACACCGGTTGTCATTTTACAGAAAGATTGCGGATCTCATGTAAGGAAAGTTAAATGTCAGTGAGTACATTGAGGAGTTTGAGAACCTAACCTTAATGGGAGAGATAGAGGAGAATGAGGAGCAGAAGATGTCGCGATTCTTGCGTGGCTTAAACCGAAGCATAGCTAACTCGGTGGAACTGTATCCATACGAGGACTTCGATACATTTATATGGGTTATGTGTGAAGTTATAAGCTCAAAACAGGATGAAGATGTATAAACCTGAGTTTCCAGTCAAATTTGGAAACCCCATCGTCGGGTCTAGTTCAGCTGCTAAGGCAACTGCACCGACTCCGGTTCCTGTTGCGATTCCCGCTAAGGCAACTGTACCCTACGTACCGAAGGAGACGAGTTTGGCTAAAGTGAGATGTTTCAAATGTCAAGGATTCGGGCATTATCAAAATGCTTGTCCGAACAAGCGAGTGGTGACACTAAGGGAAGCTGTCACGATCCGAGACGAATTGTTGGTTGAGGACGAAAAAGAAAGACTAGGTGATGTATTTGATTTCAACATGGAGGGCGAAGAAGGGGAAGAATGTGAGGCTTACGATGCTCGGAATTATGATACGGTCTTGGTCCTTCGCACCTTGCAAGCCAAGTCGGTTCCAAGCGAGTCAGAACAATGGGACCAAATATTCCATACGAAGTGTCAAGTTGGAGAGAAGTGGTGTAGTTTAATTATCGACGGAGGGAGTTGCACCAACGTAGCTTCGAGTGAAATGGTGACAAAGCTTGGACTAACCACCACAACTCACCCTAAGCCATATGCTTTACATTGGCTTGATGACGGAAGTAAGGTAAGGGTTTCGAAACAAGTTCGGGTCGGATTAGCAATGGGTTCATATCATGATGAGATATTGTGTGATATGATTCCAATGGATGCTTGTCACGTGCTTTTGGGACTCCCTTGGTTATTTGATAGGGATGTTTTGCATCGGGGAAGGAGCAACGAATACGAGTTGCGAGATAAGGAAAAGAAGATCGTGTTGAAACCGATGTCACCTCAAGCTATCTGGTCCATGAGTGCCAAACGAGGGGAAAAACCGAACCTCACCATGTTCGCGAGCGAGAGGGAAGTTGAACATGCTATGGAAAGTGGTGAGCGTGTTTACATGCTGGTGATAAAGGAGACTCGAGATGATTTCACGACAACAAAGAACGAGGATACAGTGGTCGACTTATTACATGAGTTCGCGGACGTCTTCCCTGAAGAATTACCGTCGGGTTTGCCGCCAATTCGTGGAATTGAGCATCAAATCGACCTTATACAAGGTGCACCTCTTCTGAATAAAGCTACCTATAGGTGTAATCCCGAGGAAACGAAGGAACTTCAGAAGCAGATTGAGGAACTAATGAACCACGGGTATGTTCGAGAAAGTTTAAGTCCATGTGCGGTTCCGGTCCTACTTGTTCCTAAGAAGGATGGATCTTGGCGGATGTGTATCGATATCCGGGCCTTAAATAACATAACAATCAAGTATCGATTCCCGATACCAAGACTTGATGATATGTTGGACGAGCTACATGGCTCGGTGGTCTTCTCAAAAATTGATTTGCGAAGTGGCTATCACCAGATTCGTATGCGGGAGGGAGGTGAATGGAAGACGGCTTTCAAAACTAAGCATGGGTTGTATGAGTGGACCGTCATGCCGTTTGGACTTACGAATGCCCCGAGTACTTTCATGCGTTTAATGAACGAAGTACTTAAGACATTTTTGGGCAGATTTGTGGTCGTTTATTTGGATGATATTTTGGTTTATAGTCGATTGGTGGAGGAGCATCTCGGACATCTACGGCAAGTATTCGAGACTCTTAGGTCTCAGAGGCTGTATGGAAAGAAAGAAAAGTGTGCGTTTCTCGTCAAGATTATAACTTTTCTTGGCTATGTTGTTTCGAAGGATGGAGTGTCGGTTGATCAGGGGAAAATTGAAGCTATTAAGTCGTGGCCTACTCCTAAAACCGTAACTGAAGTTAGATCGTTCCATGGTCTTGCCTCTTTTTATCGGAGCTTTATTCGAGATTTCAGCACCATAACGAGTCCGATAACTGAATGTTTAAAGAAGGGCACGTTTAATTAGAGCCGGCCGCCAGAGGCGTTCACAAATTTGAAGGCAAAGTTGTGCGAAGCACCAATCTTAGCACTACCCGATTTTTCGCAACCGTTCGAGGTAGAATGTGATGCTAGTGGAGTTGGCATTGGGGCAGTTCTCATTCAAGGAAAGCGGCCTATCGCTTATTTTTCAGAAAAGTTAAACAGTGCTCGTCTCAATTATTGTACGTATGACAAGGAGTTTTATGCTATTGTGAGGGCTCTAGATCATTGGAGTCACTATCTTCGGCCAAAGCATTTTATCATACACTCGGACCATGAATCATTGAAGTATATTAACGGGCAACACAAGTTGAGTCCCAGGCATGCGAAGTGGGTGGAATTTTTACAATCATTTCACTTCTCATCAAAGTATAAGGATGGAAAGGACAATGTTGTAGCAGATGCATTGTCTAGGTGTTATGCCTTGCTCTCTACTCTTGACGTTCGTTTGCTTGGATTCGAGATAGTAAAGGAGTATTACGACGGTGACGCGGATTTTGGCGAGACCTTTGCCCTTTGCAAATCTGGCCCGATGGGAGATTTTTCGATACAGGAAGGCTTCTTTTTAAAGGGAATCATCTTTGCCTACCCAGGCACATGATTCGAGAATTGCTGGTTCGAGAGGCTCACGGAGGGGGTTTGGCTGGCCACTTTGGTTCGGCCAAGACATTGGATGTGCATAAAGAACATTTTTATTAGCCAAGAATGCAGAGGGATGTCCATAATATAATCAGTAAGTGTGTGACATGCCATATTACGAAGAGTTCGTTCAAACCAGGAATATACACACATTTACCGATTTCGGAGAGGCCATGGGAAGATGTCTCAATGGATTTCATTGTGGATTTGCCTCGAACCCAACGAGGTAAGGATGCGATTATGGTGGTTGTCGATCGTTTTTCAAAAATGGCTCATTTTGTTCCTTGTCACAAAACCGATGATGCGAGTAATGTTGCTGACTTGTACTTCCGAGAGGTGGTGCGATTACATAGAGTTCCGAAAACTATTGTTTGCATCGACTCGAAGTTTCTGAGCTACTTTTGGAACACATTGTGGAGGAAGGTGGGAACCAAGCTTTTGTTTAGTACTTCGCATCATCCTCAAATAGACGGACAAACTGAAGTGACTAACCAAACACTGGGAACGCTGTTGCGAGGCTTGGTGAGCAAAACAATAAAGGACTGGGATCTGAAACTGGCACATGCGGAGTTTGCTTATAATCGATCTCCTACTCATGCCACAGCGCATTCTCCATTCGAAGTAGTTTACGACCTAAATCCTTACATACTGCTAGACTTAATTCCACTACCGAATGACGAATTGGTGCATAAGGATGCGGAGTCAAAGCTGAAATCAATGCTGAAATTACACGAACAGGTGCGGGAACGAATCAAGGAGATAAATGAGGCGTACAAAAGAAAATCAAACAAACAAAGGAAACCATGAGTGTTCGATGTCGGGGATTTAGTTTGGTTGCATTTGAGGAAGGAAAGATTCTCGAGTAAGCATAAGAACAAGTTAATGCCACGAACTGAGGGACCATTTGAAATAATTGTGAAGGTGAATGACAATGCTTACAAGTTAGAACTTCCGGGTGATTATGGAGTGCATGCTACTTTCAATATAGGCGATCTATCTCCTTACCTTAACGACGATGGAATTGCGGAATTGAGGACAATTACTTTTAAAGAAGGAGGGGATGATACGAAACCAACTACTCCAAGCAAAGAAGACGAAGTAAGAATCGACGTAAAACATCTCGACCATACTCCAACGTACTTGGGCGAGAGAACTGAAACGAAGCACGGAGTTACCTTGATAATTGGAATCGGAGTAACTTAAACAAAAGACAACTTGCATCTTGGGGAGGGGAAGAGGTTCAAGTGGCAACTAAACAATAAAAGAATGTTCAGCATCTTCTTACAAAAGCAGCAGGATTCTTGGCAAAAGGCGACTGTCAACTTTCAACTTGGAGACAAGGCCCAGCTTTTACTTTTGCCAACAAGTGACATGAGGAACCTTTTTTATTATCTTTTCTTATTTTAAGCTCAGCTTGTATTAGTTTAATTTATCTTGTCAGTCTGCTTTTGCCTATAAATAGTGGCAGTAGAGTTGTAATGAAGGGATTATTGAATGTTGAAAATTTAAGAACACACTTTGTGTTTTCCTTGGTGAATGCTTTTCATCAAAACTTGATTTCTATTCGACGCGTTTCGAGTATTAATCCGATTGATTCTCAATAGGTCTTGAGAAGAAATCACTTTGTCGAATTATAGGTCTAATTCGATAAAACAATCAAGCTTTCATCTGTTTCGATATTCTATTTTTTTTCGATACAGTTTCCTACTTGTTCAGTAGTTCGCATATTGTTCGATTCTGTGAACTTGTTTCCTGTTGAATCCGTATCCATCCGAAACGTGCTGTTTCGACTGTTGCTGTTTGAAAGTGGCCCGCATCAAGTCTTTTACATTTGGCCAAGTTTCTGTCTTGTTGTTGTATCGAGTTGCCGTCATCCTTTCCTGTCGCGAGTGCGTGCCGCTAGCCCGTGTTAGCGCTGTAGCGAACTGTTGTTACCAGTTCCCGACAGTTTCTGGCCAATAACTTTCGCTCGTCAAAAAGCCTTCCGCTGTATCGATAGCGAATTCGCATCACAAGCGAGAATTCATATCATTAAATGCCGACACAACAGGTGTGTCTTATGTAGTAGGCACAGGGGCCTCGTTATGATGCATGGGGGTGTTAGAAAATGGGACATGCAAAGCCGCATTTTCAACAAGGTCATGAGTGGCAGTTTGAGCTTTGGCACCAGAAACAGCATGGAAGTTAGGAACGTGTTGAGGTTGAACATTATTCGTAGCAGAATGAGAAACAAAATTAATGTCAGACGATTGAGAAATCATGGAAGGAACGACATGCAGAGTAATACTACCTGATGATGGCGAGTCATTAACATGGCATACGACATCCGGAGACGCTGCAGAGACGAAGGTAGAGATGAGATGGTGATACGAATTCTCGCTGGTTATGCGAATTCGCTATCGATACAGCGGAAGGCTTTTTGATGAACGGAAGCTATCGACAAGAAACTGACGGGAACTGGTGACAACAACTCGCGACAGCAACAATACTGACGAGTGATGAAGGCGGTAATTCGATACAGCCACAAGACAGGAATTTGGTCCAAATGAAAAGACTCGAAACAGCACGTTACGTTCGGAAGCGACCTTAGGACAGGAAACACGTTCGAAGGATCGAACAACACTTTGTACGAAATATTGAACAAGTATAAAACTGTATCGAAAAATAAACAGAATATCGAAACAAGGTATAAACAGATGTTTTATCAAATTAGACCTATAATTTGATAAAGTGATTTCTCCTCAAGACCTATTGAGAATCAATCAGATTAGTATTCGAAACGCGTCGAATAAAAACCAAGTTTTGATGAAAAGCATTCACCAGGAAAAACACAAAGTGTTCTCAATTCTTCAACATTCAATAATCACTATTACAACTCTACTGCCACTATTTATAGGCAAAAGTGGCCTGACAAAATAACTTCAACTATTACAAGCTGTTCTTTAAAATAATGAAAGGATAATAAAAGGTTCTTCATGTCACTTGTTGACAAAAGTAAAAGCTGAGTCTTTGCCTCCAAGTTGTTTGTTGACAGCCGCCCTTTTTGCCAAGAATCCTGCTGCCTTTGTAAAAGAAAGCTGAACATTCTTTTATTTGTTTAGTTGCCACTTGATTCTTTTCCCCTCCCCAAGGTGCTGCTTGTCTTTTGTTTAAGTTACTCCAATTCCGACTATCAAGGTAACTCCGTGCCTCGTTTCTGTTTTCTCGCCCAAGTAGGTTGTAGTGCGATCGAGGTGTTTTATGTCAATTCTTACTTCATCTTCTTCGCTTGGAGTATTCGGCTTCGTATCATCCCCTCCCCCTTTAAGAGGAATTGTCCTCAATTCTGCAATCCCGTCATCATCAAGATAAGGAGAAAGATCACCTATGTTGAAAGTAGCATGCACTCCATAGTCGCCCGGAAGTTCTAATTTGTAAGCATTGTCGTTCACCTTCGCAACTATTTTAAATGGCCCCTCGGCTCGTGGCATTAACTTATTCTTACGCTTACTCGGGAATCGTTCCTTCCTCAAATGTAACCAAACTAAATCTCCAACCTCGAATAGTCTCGGCTTTCTTTGCTTGTTCGACTTCCTTTTGTACGCCTCGTTTATTTCTTTGATTCGATCCGCACTGCTCGTAATTTCATCATTGATTTTAGTTTTGACTCGCATCCTTATGCACCAATTCGTCACTTGGTAGTGGAATTAGATCTAGCGGCATGTAAGGATTCATCAGTAAACTACTTCAAATGGAGAGTGTGCGGTGGCATGAGTAGGAGATCGATTATAAGCAAACTCCGCATGTGCCGATTGAGATCCCACCTTTTGTGTCTTGCTTACCAAGCCTACTGCAGCGTCCCAGTGTTCGATTCGTTACTTCAGTTTGTCCGTCGGTTTGAGGATGATGTGAAGTACTAAACAAAAGCTTGGTTCCCACCTTCCTCCATAATGTGTTCCAAAAGTAGCTTAGAAACTTTGAGTCTCGGTCCGAAACAATAGTTTTCGGAACTCCATGTAATCGCACCACCTCTCGGAAATACAAGTCAGCAACATTACTCGCATCATCGGTTCTGTGACAAGGAACAAAATGAGCCATCTTTGAAAAACGATCGACGACCACCATAATCGCATCCTTACCTCGTTGGGTTCGAGGCATTGCCACAATGAAATCCATCGAGACATCTTCCCATGGCCTTTCCGGAATCGGTAAAGGTGTGTAGACTCCTGGTTTGAACGAACTTTTCGCAACATGGCACGTCACACATTTACTGATTATATTATTAACATCCCCCTGCATCCTTGGCCAGTAAAAATGTTCTTTAAGTACCTCCAATGTCTTGGCCGAACTGAAGTGGCCAGCCAATCCCCCTCCGTGAGCCTCCCGAACCAGCAGTTCTCGAATCGTGTGCC
>JAWKAU010001155.1:0-15000 GCA_033398695.1 Orobanche coerulescens
ACACTGGGGATGCTGTTGCGAGGCTTGGTGAGCAAAACACAAAAGGACTGGGATCTGAAACTGGCACATGCGGAATTTGCTTATAATCGTTCTCCTACTCGTGCCACAACGCATTCTCCATTCGAAGTAGTTTACGGCCTAAATCCTTACATACCGTTAGACTTAATTCCGTTACCAAGTGACGAATTGGTGCATAGGGATGCAGAGTCGAAGCTGAAATCAATGATGAAATTACACGAACAGGTGCGGGATCGAATCAAGGAAATAAATGAGGCGTACAAAAGAAAATCAAACAAACAAAGGAAACCAAGAGTGTTCGAAGTCCGGGAATTAGTTTGGTTGCATTTGAGGAAGGAAAGATTCCCGAATAAATGTAAGAACAAGTTAATGCCATGAGCTGAGGGACCCTTTAAGATAATTGCGAAGGTGAATGACAATGCTTACAAGTTGGAGATTCCGGGTGATTACGGAGTGCATGCTACTTTCAACATAGGCGATCTATCTCCTCACCTTGACGACGATGGGATTGCGGAATTGAGGACAATTCCTTTCAAAGAAAGAGGGAATGATACGAAGCCGACTACTCCAAGCGAAGAAGACGAAGTAAGAATTTACGTAAAACACCTCGACCGCACTACAACCTACTTAGGCGAGAAAACAGAAACGAGGCACGGAGTTACCTTGATAGTCGGAATTGGAATAACTTAAACAAAAGACAAGCAGCACCTTGGGGAGGGGAAAAAGGATCAAGTGGCAACTAAACAAATAAAAGAATGTTCAGATTTCTCTTACAAAAGCAGCAGGATTCTTGGCAAAGACCCAGCTTTTACTTTTGTCCACAAGTGACATGAGGAACCTTTTGATTATCTTTTCTTATTCTAAGCTCAGCTTGTATTAGTTTAAATTATCTTGACAGGCTGCTTTTGCCTATAAATAGTGGCAGTAAAGTTGTAATGAAGGATTATTGAATGTTGAAGAAATAAGAACACTTTGTGTTTTCCCTGGTGAAATGCTTTTCATCAAAAACTTGGTTTTTATTCGACGCGTTTCGAGTATTAATCTGATTGATTCTCAATAAGTCTTGAGGAGAAATCACTTTATCAAATTATAGGTCTAATTTGATAAAAACATCTATTTATATCTTCTTTCGATATTCTGTCTGTTTTTCGATACAGTTGTATACTTGTCCGATATTTCGCATAAAGTGTCGTTCGATCCTTTGAACTTGTTTCCTGTTTTAACTTTGCTTCCGTCCAAAACGTGCTGTTTCGAGTGTCGCTGTTTGGAGGTGACCTGTTTCGAGTCATTCTCCAGTTGGCCAAATTCCTATCTTGTTGCTGTATCAAATTACCGTCTTCATCACTCGTCAGTATTGTTGTTGTAGCAAACTGTTGTCACCAGTTCCCGATAGTTTCTTGTCGATAGCTTTCGCTCGTCAAAAAGTCTTCCGCTGTATCGATAGCGAATTCGCATTACAAGGGAGAATTCGTATCACTACCCACTTGGCATGCCTCAGACTCAGTTTATGTTGTCCGTTAATGTACATCAATGATTCGTGGTCCGAGTGTAGAATAAAATGTTTCGGCCGTAGGTAATGACTCCAATGGTCAAGGGCCCATACGATAGCATAGAATTCTTTATCGTAAGTGTAATAATTCAACCGAGCTCCATTCAATTTCTCCGAAAAGTAAGTGATAGGTTGTTTACCTTGAATAAGAACCGCTCCAATTCCAACTCCATTAGCATCACATTCAACTTCGAATGGTTGAGTAAAATCGAGTAGTGTTAGGATCGGTGCTTCGCATAATTTGGCTTTCAACTTCTCGAATGCTCCTTGGGCAGCCCCGTTCCATTCAAATGGTCCTTTTTTTAAACACTCCGTTATCGGACTTGAAATGGTGCTAAAGTCTCGAATAAACCTCCGGTAAAAAGAAGCAAGTCCGTGAAATGACCTCACTTCCGTCACGGTCGTAGGGGACGGCTAAGACTTAATTGCTTCGATTTTTGTTTGATCAACCGCCACTCCATCCTTCGAAACGACATAGCCAAGAAAGACTATACTTTCGACTAGGAACGAACACTTCTATTTTTTTCCATATAATTTTTGGTCCCTCAAAGTTTCAAAGATTTGTCTTAAGTGTCCGAAATGTTCTTGTAGTGATTGACTATAGATTAGGATGTCATCCAGATATACAACCACGAACTTCCCCAGAAATGGTTTAAGCACTTCGTTCATCAACCTCATGAAGGTACTAGGTGCATTTGTAAGACCGAACGGCATAACGGTCCATTCATATAATCCATTTTTCATTTTGAAGGCCGTCTTCCACTCGTCACCTTCTCGCATTTGAATTTGATGATATCCGCTTCGTAAATCCACCTTTGAAAAGACCACCGAACCATGTAGTTCGTCTAACATGTCATCAAGTCTCGAGATAGGGAACCGATACTTGACGGTGATATTGTTCACGACCCGACTATCCACACACATCCGCCAAGAACCATCTTTCTTAGGGACAAGTAAGACCGGAACCGCACACGGACTCAAACTCTCCCGGACATATCCACGGTCCAAAAGTTCTTCGACTTGTCTTTGTAATTCCTTCGTCTCCTCGGGATTACATCTATAAGCGGCTTTATTAGGAAGTGGTGCTCCTGGTATAAGATCGATTTGGTGTTCGATACCACGAATAGGTGGTAAACCCGACGGTAATTCTTCGGGAAAGACATCCTCAAATTCGTGTAATAACACATCTAACTCTCCTCCATTTTGTACTCCCATGTTCTCGTCCCGTGTCTCTTTAAACATCACCAAATATACTCGCTCCCCGTTATTAATGGCATGTTCCATTTCCCTTTCGCTAGCAAGCATAGTAAGTTTCGGTTTCTCCACTCGACTAGAACTCATCGAACGGATAGCTTGCGGGGACATTGGTTTGAGCACAATCTTCTTTCCCTTGTCTCGTAATTCATATTCATTACTCCGACCTCGATGTAAAACATCTCAGTCGAACATACATGGTCGTCCTAAAAGTACGTGACATGTGTCCATCGGGAGTACGTCACACAACACATTGTCTCTGTATGGTCCCATGGTTAAGTTGACCCGTACTTGTCTCGACACCTTCACTTTGCTTCCGTCATCGATCCAATGTAAAGCATACGGTCTCGGGTGAGCCGTAGTAGTTAGACCGAGTTTGGTAACCATCTCATTTGAAGCTACATTCGTGCAACTTCCTCTGTCTATTATCAAACTACACCACTTTTCTCCGACTCGGCATTTGGAATGAAAGATTTGGTCTCTTTGCTCCGTATCACTTGGAATGATTTGGGTATGTAGAGCTCGAAGTACTAAAGTCGTATCATATTCTGGAGCGTCATAAGTCTCACATTCCTCGTTTTCTTCCTCGGCCTCCATGTTAAATACGTCACCAAGTCTTTCCTTCTCGTCCTCGACTAAAAGTTCGTCTCGGACCGCAAGAGCCTTCTCTTAACGTGACCACCCGTTTATTTGGACATGCATTTTTATAGTGACCAAAGCCTTGACATTTAAAGCATCGTACTTTAGCCAAGCTCGTTTCCTTGGAAACGTGAGGAACCTTCGGGGCCGGGGTAGGGACTTGAAAAGGTACGGTAGGTTTCGTAGTCGAACTTGAGCCGGCACTTGCATTTCCGAATTTGTATGGGAATTCGGGTTTGGCAAACTTCAACTTGTTTTGAGTTTCTATTTTTATGCATAGTCTGCATAAAGTGTCAAAATCTCCGCAGGGGTATAATTCTACCGTATTTGCAATGTTTCGGTTTAGGCCACGTAAGAAACGTGACATTCTTTGTTCTTCATTTTCTTCGAGTTCTCCCATTAAGGCCAAGCCTTCAAATTATTCAATGTATTCTCCCACACTAAGTTTCCCTTGCACGAACTCCGTAATTTTTCGGTATAAGGTTAACCGATGTGATGTCGGGACATACCTTTTACGTAGTTTTTTCTTCAAAGAATCCCAAGAACGGATTTTCTCTTTTTCCGCACGAGCTCGTTGTGTTTTCACACCCTCGAACCAAAGGGAAGCGCCCTTCCCTAACTTGAGAATCGCATATTTGCACCGTTTCTCATTGTTAAGGTTCTTGAAATCGAACATACGTTCAATCTTCCTCTCCCACTCCAAGTAGACTTCGGGATTGGTACCTCCGACAAATTCCGGAAGTTCATTTACTTTAAATTCATCTACATGACGCGGTGAATGTGCGTCATATCCTCCTCTTCTAGCTTGAAAACGTGGTTCTTGTAAGTTGTGTAGTGCCTCACGAAGTTTCTCCATGAAATCGTCGGGAAAATCCATGATAAGATAGCTTTAATCAAGAAAATCGACAAGAGAATTTCGACAAGGAAATAACCTTGGGCTCCGATGCCACTAATGATACGAATTACGTATGAAATTGTACGTAAACTCGCAAGGAAATGCAGCGGAAATATTTTGTTACCTCACAACACTCGATATGTGTAACACTCGTAAGAATTAACCGAAAGTAGGGCAATTCGGCTAACGTAAACAAGATAATATGAAAGTAATTTATCAAACTAGACTTATAGTTTGATAAGGCAATCTCTCCTCAAGACCTATTGAGAATCGATTAAATTACAACTCGAAGACGCGTCGAATTATAATCAAAGTGTGCTGAAAATCATTCAACAAGAATACATACACAATGTATTTCGTTTTTTTAACATTCAAGATGCATTGAAAGGTTGAGGATGAGGCTTTTAAATAGCCATTACAACTTGATACGAATTCTCACTTGGGAGTCGAATTCGCTCTCGATACAGCGGAAGTCCTTTTGATGAACGGAAGCTATCGACAAGAAACTGCCGAATCAGGTGACAACAAACTCGCTACAAGAATAATATCAAGCGAGTGATGAAGGCGGTGATTCGATACAGCCACAAGACAGGAATTTGGCCCAAATGAAAAGACTCGAAACAGCATGTTTCGTTCGGAAGCGACTTTAAGACAGGAAACACGTTCGAAGGATCGAACAACACTTTATACGAAATATTGAACAAGTATCAAGCTATATCGAAAAATGAACAGAATATCGAAACAGGGTATAAACAGAAGTTTTATCAAATTAGACCTATAATTTGATAAAGTGATTTCTCCTCAAGACCTATTGAGAATCAATCAGATTAGTATTCGAAACGTGTCGAATAAAAACCAAGTTTTGATGAAAAACATTCACCAGGGAAAAACACAAAGTGTTCTCAATTCTTCAACATTCAATAATAATCTCATTACAACTCTACTGCCACTATTTATAGGTAAAAGTGGCCTGACAAAATAACTTAAACTATTACAAGCTGTTCTTTAAAATAATGAAAGGATAATAAAAGGTTCTTCAGGTCACTTGTTGACAAAAGTAAAAGCTGGGTCTATGTCTCCAAGTTGTTTCTTGACATGCCCTTTTGCCAAGAATCCTGCTGCTTTTGTAAGAGAAAGCTGAACATTCTTTTATTTGTTTAGTTGCCACTTGATCCTTTTCCCTCCCCAAGATGCTATTTGTCTTTTGTTTAAGTTACTCCAATTCCGACTATCAAGGTAAATCCGTGCCTCGTTTCTGTTTTCTCGCCTAAGTAGGTTGTAGTGCGATCGAGGTGTTTTACGTCAATTCTTACTTCATCTTCTTCGCTTGGAGTAGTCGGCTTCGTATCAATCCCTCCCCCTTTAAGAGGAATTGTCCTCAATTCTGCAATCCCGTCATCATCAAGATAAGGAGAAAGATCACCTATGTTGAAAGTAGCATGCACTCCATAGTCGCCCGGAAGTTCTAATTTGTAAGCATTGTCGTTCACCTTCGCAACTATTTTAAATGGCCCCTCGGCTCGTGGCATTAACTTATTCTTACGCTTACTCGGGAATCGTTCCTTCCTCAAATGTAACCAAACTAAATCTCCAACCTCGAATAGTCTCGGCTTTCTTTGCTTGTTCGACTTCCTTTTGTACGCCTCGTTTATTTCCTTGATTCGATCCCGCACCTGTTCGTGTAATTTCATCATTGATTTTAGTTTTGACTCCGCATCCTTATGCACCATTTCGTCACTTGGTAGTGGAATTAGATCTAGCGGCATGTAAGGATTCAACCCGTAAACTACTTCAAATGGAGAGTGTGCAGTGGCATGAGTAGGAGATCGATTATAAGCAAACTCCACATGTGCCAGTTTCAGATCCCAGTCCTTTTGTGTTTTGCTCACCACGCCTCGCAACAGCGTCCCCAGTGTTCGATTCGTTACTTCAGTTTGTCCGTCGGTTTGAGGATGATGTGAAGTACTAAACAAAAGCTTGGTTCCCACCTTCCTCCATAACGTGTTCCAAAAGTAGCTTAGAAACTTTGAGTCCCGGTCCGAAACAATAGTTTTCGGAACTCCATGTAATCGCACCACCTCTCGAAAATACAAGTCAGCAACATTACTCGCATCATCGGTTTTGTGACAAGGAACAAAATGAGCCATCTTTGAAAAACGATCGACAACAACCATGATCGCATCCTTACCTCTTTGGGTTCGAGGCAAAGCCACAATGAAATCCATTGAGACATCTTCCCACGGCCTCTCCGGAATCGGTAAAGGTGTGTAGACTCCTGGTTTGAACGAACTTTTCGCGACATGGCACGTCACACATTTACTGATTATATTATTAACATCCCCTTGCATCCTTGGCCAATAAAAATGTTCTTTAAGTACATCCAATGTCTTGGCCGAACCGAAGTGGCCAGCCAAACCTCCCCCATGAGCCTCTCGAATCAGCAATTCGCGAATCGTGTGCCTGGGTAGACAAAGACGATTTCCCTTAAAAAGAAAGCCCTCCTCAGACGAAAATTCTCCCACCGGCCTGGTTTGCACCGGCGAAGGTTTCGCCAAAATCCGCATCACCTTCGTAATACTCCTTTACTGTATCGAACCCTAGCAAACGAACATCAAGAGTGGCGAGTAAGGCATAACGCCTAGACAATGCATCTGCCACAATATTGCTCTTGCCATCCTTATACTTCGATGAGAAGTGAAATGATTGTAAGAATTCCACCCACTTCGCATGCCTGGGACTTAACTTGTGTTGCCCGTTAATATACTTCAAGGATTCATGGTCCGAATGTATGATGAAATGCCTTGGCCGAAGATAGTGACTCCAATGATCTAGGGCCCTCACAATCGCATAAAACTCCTTGTCGTAGGTACAATAATTCAGACGAGCACCGTTTAACTTCTCGGAAAAATAAGCAATAGGTCGTTTTCCCTGAATGAGAACCGCTCCAATGCCCACTCCGCTAGCATCACACTCCACCTCAAATGGTTGCGAAAAATCGGGTAATGCTAAGATTGGTGCTTCACACAACTTCGCCTTCAAATTTGCAAATGACTCCTGAGCAGCCCGGCTCCAATTAAACGTGCCCATCTTCAAACATTCGGTTATTGGGCTTGCAATGGTACTGAAGTCTCGAATGAATCTTCGGTAAAATGAAGCTAGTCCATGGAACGATCTAACCTCCGTCACTGTAGTGGGAACCGGCCATGACTTAATTGCTTC
Organism: Orobanche coerulescens; assembly: GCA_033398695.1. Lineage (NCBI taxonomy): Eukaryota > Viridiplantae > Streptophyta > Magnoliopsida > Lamiales > Orobanchaceae > Orobanche > Orobanche coerulescens. Next base: position 7,575 of record JAWKAU010001155.1, read on the forward strand.
GATCTTCGCTTGATCGACCGACACTCCATTCTTTGAAACAACATAGCCAAGAAAGACTATACTTTCGACCAAAAATGAGCACTTCTCCTTTTTCCATACAGCTTCTGGTCTCTAAGGGTTTCGAAGACTTGCCTCAAGTGTTCGAAATGTTCTTGCAACGATCGGCTGTAGATCAAAATATCATCTAAGTATACAACCACAAATTTCCCTAAAAATGGCTTAAGTACCTCATTCATCAAGCGCATGAAAGTACTCGGTGCATTTGTAAGACCGAATGGCATAATGGTCCATTCATACAGCCCGTGTTTAGTTTTGAAGGCTGTCTTCCACTCATCTCCTTCCCGCATCCGAATTTGGTGATATCCACTTCGTAGATCAACCTTTGAAAAGATGACTGATCCGTGCAATTCATCCAACATGTCATCAAGCCTCGGAATCGGAAATCGATACTTGATGGTTATATTGTTCACCGCTCGACTGTCAATACACATCCTCCAAGATCCGTCTTTCTTAGGAACCAGTAATACCGGAACCGCACAAGGACTTAGGCTTTCTCGAACGTATCCACGATCCATCAGTTCTTCGATTTGGTTTTGTAATTCCTTTGTTTCCTCGGGATTACATCTATAGGCAGCTTTGTTAGGGAGTGACACACCCGGTATGAGGTCGATCTGATGTTCAATCCCACGAATTGGTGGTAAACCCGACGGTAATTCTTCGGGAAAAACATCCGCAAATTCGCGTAATAAGGCATCCATCCTTTCGTTCCGCACAACCATGTTACCATTCCGTGTCTCCTTCAGAACCAACAAGTACACACACTTGCCATCATTAATAGCATGTTCCACCTCCCGTTCGCTAGCAAACATGGCCAATTTTGGTTTTTCACTCCTACTAGAACTCATAGAGTGAATAGCTTGCGGCGACATTGGTTTAAGCACAATCTTCTTGCCCTTATCCCGTAACTCGTACTCATTGCTTCTTCCTCGGTGTAAAACGTCCCTATCAAACATCCATGGTCTTCCCAACAGTACATGGCATGCATCCATCGGGAGTACATCACATAATACGTTGTCTTCATATGAACCCATGGCTATTCCAATCCTCACTTGTTTAGTTACCCTTATCTTGCTCCCATCATCGAGCCAATGCAAAGTGTAAGGTTTCGGGTGAGCCGTAGTGGTTAGCCCGAGTTTAGTCACCATCTCGCTGGAAGCGACGTTGGTGCAACTCCCCCCATCAACGATCAAACTACACCATTTCTTTCCAATTTGACACTTTGTGTGAAATATTTGATTCCGCTGTTCCGAATCATTCGATACAGCTTTGGCTTGTAGCGTTCGCAGAACTAAAGCCGTGTCATAGCTTGGAGCATCGTAAGTCTCGCATTCCTCTCCTTCTTCGTCCTTAATGTCGAAATCAAATACGTCACCCAGTCTTTCTTCCTCAACCAACAACTCATCTCGGATCGTGACAGCTTCCCTGAGTGTCACCACTCGTTTGTTTGGACAAGCATTTTGATAATGCCCGAACCCTTGATATTTGAAACATCTCACTTTAGCCAAACTCGTCTCCTTCGGTACGTAGGGTATAGTCGCCTTAGCCGGATTCGCAACAGGAACCGGAGTCGGTACAGTTGCCTTAACCGCTGAACTAGATCCGACGCTTGGGTTTCCAAACTTGACTGGAAACTCAGGTTTGTACAGCTTCATCCTGTTCTGAGCTTCTAACTTCACACAGAACCCCCATAATGTATCAAGTCCTCGTATGGATACAGTTCCACCGAGTTAGATATGCTTCTGTTTATGCCGAGCAAGAATCGCGACATCTTCTCGTTCCTCATTCTCCTCTATCTCTCCCATTAAGGTTAGATTCTCAAACTCCTCAATGTACTCACCGACATTTAACTTTCCTTGCATGAGATCTGCTATCTTCCTGTACAAGGATAACCGGTGATCTTGGTACATATCTTTTGCGAAGTTTTCTTTTTAACGAATCCCACGAACGGATCTTTTCTTTCCCCGTACGAGCTCTTCGTGTTTTCACTCCTTCGTACCAAAGTGAAGCTCCTTTCCCCAACTTGAGAATTGCATACTTACACCTTTTCTCATCGTCAAGGTCTTTAAATTCGAACATACGATCAATTTTTCGTTCCCATTCCAGGTAAACTTCAGGGTCTGTCCCTCCAACGAACTCTGGGAGCTCGTTCACCTTGAACTCTTCGACATGGCGTGAGGGTCGTTCATAGTCACCACGCCTAGGTTGCCAACGCTGGTCGCATTGTTCTGGTACGTCACGTAATGCATCACGAAGTTTTGCCAAGAAGTCAGCGTCGTTGAGATCCATAACGTCAAAGATCTTGGGCGCGCTCCGATACCACTTATGATACGAATTCTCACTTGGGAGTCGAATTCGCTCTCGATACAGCGGAAGTCCTTTTGATGAACGGAAGCTATCGACAAGAAACTGTCGGGAACCGGTGACAACAGCTCGCTACAGCAACAATACTGGCGAGTGACGAAGGCGGTGATTCGATACAGCCACAAGACAGGAATTTGGCCCAAATGAAAAGACTCGAAACAACACGTTTCGTTCGGAAGCGACTTTAAGACAGGAAACACGTTCGAAGGATCGAACAACACTTTATACGAAATATTGAACAAGTATCAAGCTGTATCGAAAAATGAACAGAATATCGAAACAGGGTATAAACAGAAGTTTTATCAAATTAGACCTATAATTTGATAAAGTGATTTCTCCTCAAGACCTATTGAGAATCAATCAGATTAGTATTCGAAACGCGTCGAATAAAAACCAAGTTTTGATGAAAAGCATTCACCAGGGAAAAACACAAAGTGTTCTCAATTCTTCAACATTCAATAATAATCTCATTACAACTCTACTGCCACTATTTATAGGTAAAAGTGGCCTGACAAAATAACTTAAACTATTACAAGCTGTTCTTTAAAATAATGAAAGGATAATAAAAGGTTCTTCAGGTCACTTGTTGACAAAAGTAAAAGCTGGGTCTTTGTCTCCAAGTTGTTTGCTGACAGCCGCCCTTTTGCCAAGAATCCTGCTGCTTTTGTAAGAGAAAGCTGAACATTCTTTTATTTGTTTAGTTGCCACTTGATCCTTTTCCCTCCCCAAGATGCTATTTGTCTTTTGTTTAAGTTACTCCAATTCCGACTATCAAGGTAACTCCGTGCCTCGTTTCTGTTTTCTCGCCTAAGTAGGTTGTAGTGCGATCGAGGTGTTTTACGTCAATTCTTACTTCATCTTCTTCGCTTGGAGTAGTCGGCTTCGTATCAACAACTACAAACAAGATCAAACAAGATCAAGCTAAAAAACAAGCAAATAATAAACTAATCTATCAACTTTTTTTTGACTCATCAAGGTCAATATTATTAAAAAAAAAAAAACGAGAAACAGAAAAGAGTTACAAAGAGAGGGCCATCCTAGACAACAAAATAAAATCTCAAGCTAATCCCACAGGCGGGTAGTCAAGAGAAATAGAGAGAAAAACACAAATGCAAAAGCAATCTATGAAAATAGAATAAAAGGACCTAAACCCCCATACCAGATGTATGGGGTTGCAACCGCAGGCCTCGTTAAAACCCTATCGTAGAAAAACCCAATGGGAAAAACCTACGATAGGGAAAAAGAGTACCCGAGCGTTATGTCATGAGAAAACTAATGTCGGCTAAAATACATAGGAGACATATCCCTCAAGAAGATCTCGGAGAGGCTCTGGTGCTTCGCTAGACCACTCGTAAGAAACCGATCTTTTAGAAAGCGATCGCCACCGCATTCCCTTCTCTATAGATATGAGAGACCACGAAGTGCATGCCGTCAATAATACGCCAAATCCGCCTCAAATGATCGGTAGATCCAGGGAACAGTAGAACTACGATCCGAGAGAATGCTCACAACATAAGTAGAGTCGACTCCCACAAATAATCCCAACCATGATAAAAAGCAATCTCAATAGCATGAATAGCCGCGACCAACTCACTTGAAGGCAAAAAGCAACCAATTGCAGCAGAGAGTGCCAAAACCCGGCCCAGACGATTCCGATAAACAAGGCCAATAGCACCCAAGCCTGGGCAGCCTTTAGCCATCCCATCAGTGTTAGCTTTCATCTAGCCAATTGGGGGGGATACCATTTCACATAAATAGGGTAAAGCGGAGGTCTCGCGTGGCCAGCCACACCCAGAGCCCGAAGACGAACCAGATCAGAAATAGAGTTATCCATGGTGCCCATGTCATAGTTATTACATTCTCTGAGAAGAGACCAAACTATAGAACGAAGAGACATGATAGAAAATTTAGCATCATTATATAAAACCTCACAAATAATATGCCGATAGCCCAGACGGCACTAATAATAGTGAATCTCCAGAGAGTAGAGATCTGTGACTAAATCGATATCCATAGCTCGAATGATGAAGTGCCCGAACCCGGCATTCAATTCTAAAGAGTTTAAGAAGCCCCGCTCAATATAGTCCCAGGCTCCGGATAACAACACACTCGGTGAAAATATGGTCAATCGATTCACGCAGAGAGACAGAAAAGGCAAACCGAAGGACCAATGAAACCCCTTAAACGAAGAAGATCAAAAGCAGCAAATTGTTGTGAATAGCCTTCCAGACCATGAGAGAACGACGAACGGGGATTAATCTGTGCCAAATCCATTTCCCCCAGCTCACCTTAGGAAAGTTGTGGCGAAGGTGCCAATAAGCGATTTGAGAGGTAACATTGCCATGCACCGATTTAGCCCAAACCCGCTCGTATTTTCCTTCAAAGTCAAAGGGGGCATAGACGACATCTAAAGCAACATCACGACACCTTTCCATGAAATCGAGGGTAAGATGCCAGGTCCCGTCGTAGTAAAAATCGCCGATGGTGTCGGAGAAGGTACTTCGAGATGCCGAGAATACCCAACCGATCACCAATGATATAACCTAGCATTGTCCCACCAAAAATTAATATTCGACCATTACCAAGAACCCAACCGGAAGTGTTAAGAAGACGGGAATATGATTACGAACCCCGAATATAGAGGAAGAAACAATCTTGCGAGTATCCAAATTACTTCGAGAAACCTCGACGAAGGAATTTTCCACAAAAGGAATCCTCCCGCAGAATAACCTGTGCCAAACGGAACAAAAAGGATTCATTCATCGCACGAAGATGCCTCACCCCAAGCCCTCCCTCCTCTAAAGGGGAACAAACTCTACTCTGTGCCACAAGACATGCGTTCTTGTGACTAATGTCCCCCGACCAAATAAAATTTCTAGCCGAATCTAATTTGTTTATCAATTTGATCGGCCAACTATATATCATCATAGAGTGAATGGAGGAGCTCATGATAACAGAGTTAACTAAGCAAATACGACCAGCCATCGAGAGGATCCTTTCCAAGCGTAAAATTTACTAATAATTTTGTCAACGACGGGCAATATGAATGAGACGGTATGCCGCAGAATAACGGAACCCCGAGGTAATTGAAAGGGAGTGATGCCTCGCGCATGCCAAGGGTGCGCAGAATGACCCGTTTGGTGTGGATAGGAACATGAGAACCGAAATAAACCTTAGATTTATTAAGGTTCATAGCCTGGCCCGAAATAGCTGAGTAATCATCAAGAATCTTCGATATGGCATTGGCATTATCCGTAGAGGCACGACCAAACACGATAGCATCATCCGCATAAAAAAGGTGAGAAGGATAGACAATCTTACGGCCCGCAAAAATAGGCTTGAAGAGAGTAGTCTGAACCGCATTGGAGAGCATGAGACCGAGCATCTCCTCAGCAATACAAAATAAAAGAGGGGACATGGGATCACCTTGCCGAACCCCTTGACTGCACGCAAAGTAACCCGTAGGAGCACCATTTATAAGAATAGAAAGCTTTGAGTGAAGAATGGTGGAAACCCAAGCAACAAACCGGTCATGAAAACCAAAACTGTGAAGAACATCCAATAAGAACTCCCAGAAAGAGTGTCAAAAGCTTTACGAATGTCAATTTTAATAGCCATGTTACACGAACGCGCGCGATTCAAACAATTAACGCATTCAAGCAATAGATATACAATCGTGGATACGCCGACGGAATAAAGCCAAACCGATGGGGGCCGATGATCTCATGAATAAAACTAGAAAGTCCGCCGTGAGGATTTTAGTAATAATCTTGAAGATAAAGTTACTTAAGACAATAGGCCGGAATTGCTCAATAGAGATGGCCCCTTTGACTTTAGGAATGAGAGCAACTAAGCTAGAGTTAAGACCGTCGGAAGATCACCTCAATGAAAAATTGCCGAATAGCCGCCACAATATCGGTACCAATGACCTCCCAAGAGAACCGATAAAATAATCCAAGAAAGCCACAGCCTGTGGGCACTGTGGGGCTCCATATCGAAATCAGAGAACGAATTTCCTCGAAATGGGGAATAGCAAGAAGGATGGAGTTATGCCGATGAGAAACCTTAGGAAGAGAGAAACCATGGGCCAATTAGTAGCAATCGGGTGGCCTTCAAAAGGTGCCGATAAAAATTCACAATGTGGTTCGAGATGGTAGACGGATCACGACAAAGATCACCGTCAATAAGGAGAGAGGAAAGTCAAGACGATTATTCCTCATCTTAACCATCCTATGGAAAAGGCGATTCCGATCACCATCCTTAAGCCAATTAGTCCTACTCCTTTGTTGGAAGAAAATACTCTCTTTATTAAGGATGTCATTCAAGGCCGCAGTTGTTTCGACCTCCTGACAGAAGAGCTCGTCGGTATACCCATCCGCATCAATGAGAGACTAAATGTCACCAAGTTGATCCAAAAGCTGACTTTTTTTAGTGAAAATATCACCAAAAGACGAAAAATTCCAATGCTTGAGGGTACGACGCAGTCTTTTAAGCTTGTACAAAACCAAGTCCCAAGGAGACCGGTTCCCACAATTAAGATTCCAAGAGTTTCGAACAACATCAATAAATGAATTATCAGTAGTCCACATACGTTGAAAACGGAAAGGTCTGGGAAAAGAAGTATTACCCAAAGTGGAGGTGAGCCAGATCGGGTGGTGATCAGAGCAGGTCCTAGGGAAAACATGATATTTTGTGGAAACCCAGTGATCGATAAAATCGGGGGTGGCCAAAAATCGATCAATGCGGGTCTCAACATGATATGAACTTGGAAAAAACGAAGTGATATGAAATGTTTGGAGTGATATGACTTCGAGTAATGCGGAAGCGTAGTTTGATGTATAGTGGGCTGAAATATAACATAACAAGGAGGGATGTAAGTTGATGGAAGATAATCGGTCCTCAACCCTACGAATCGCAAAATGCGAACTCTAGAAATAATTCTAGAACCCAACAAATATACGTAAGTAGAACTTTAGAATCAAGGTGAAAAACAGCACTTCGGGTG
>JAWKAU010001156.1:0-15000 GCA_033398695.1 Orobanche coerulescens
CAAATCGAAATGAACTTCATGAGCCAAGTTATCAAGGAAACTCATGAACATTAAATTCAAATCCAATGGAACTTCATGAGCCTAGTCTACTAGGAACCTCATGAACATTTAATCCAAATCTGAAGGAACTTCATGAGCGTAGTCCTCTAGGAACCTCATGGACCTTTAATCTAAATCCGAAGGAACTTCATGAGCCTAGTCCTCTAGGAAACTTATGAACCTTAAATCCAAATCCGAAGGAACTTCACGAGCTAAGTCTTCTTGGAACCTCATGAACCTTAAATCCAAATCCAATGGAACTTCATGAGCCTAGTCCTTTAGGAAACTCATGAACATTTAATGCGAATATAAAGGGACTTCATGATCCCACTCCTCTAGAAAGCTCATGAACCTTTAATCTGAATCCAAACGAACTTCATGATCCTAGTCTTTTAGGAACCTCATGAACCTTAAATCCAAGTCCAATGGAACTTCATGAGCCGAGTCCTCTGTGAACCTCATGAACATTAGATCCAAATCCAAACGAACTTCATGAGCCTAGTCCTCTATGAACCTCATGAATCTTAAATCAAAATTCAAAGAAACTTCATGAGACTAGCCTTCTAGGAACATCATGAACATTAAATCCAAATCCAATGGAACTTCATGAGCCTAGTCCTCTAGGAACCTCGTGAACCTAAAATTCTAATAGAATGGAGGAACTTCATGAGTCTAGTCCGTTATGAAACTCATGAACCTATAATACGAATATAAAGGGACTTCATGATCCCAGTCCTCTAAGAACCTCATGAACCTTTAATCTGAATCCAAAGGAACTTCATGAGCCTAGTCTTCTAGGAATCTCACGAACCTTAAATCCAAATACCATGGAACTTCATGAGCCTAGTCCTCGTGGAACCTCATGAACCTTTAATCCGAATCCAAAGGAACTTCATGAGCCTAGTCTTCTAGGAACCTCATGAACCTTAAATTCAAATCTAATGGAACATCATGAGCCTAGTCCTCTAGAAACCTCATGAACCTTATATCCAAATACAATGGAACTTCATGAGCCTTGTCCTCTGTGAACCTCATGAACCTTAAATCCAAATCCAAAGGAACTTCATGAGCCTAGTCCTCTATGAACCTCATGAATCTTAAATCAAAATTCAAAGGAACTTCATGAGCCTAGCCTTCTAGGAACCTCATGAACCTTAAATCCAAATCCAATGGAGGAACTTCATGAGCATAGTCCTTTAGGAAACTCATGAACGTTTAATCCGAATATAAAGGGACTTCATGATCCTAGTCCTCTAGGAACCTCATGAACCTTTAATCTGAATCCAAAGGAACATCATGAGCCTAGTGTTCTAGGAATCTCATGAAACTTAAATACAAATCCAATGGAACTTCATGAGCCTAGTCCTCTTGGAACCTCATGAACCTTTAATCCGAATATAAGGGAACTTCATGAGCCTAGTCTTCCAGGAACCTCATGAACCTTAAATTCAAATCCAATGGAACTTCATGAGCCTAGTCCTCTAGGAAACTCATGAACCTTAAATACGAATCAAAAGGAACTTCATGAGCCTAGTCCTCTAGGAGCCTCATGAACCTTTAATCCGAATCTGAAGGAACTACATGAGCCTAGTCTTCTAGGAACCGTATGAACCTTTAATCCTAATCAAATGGAACTTCATGAGCCTAGTCCTATAAGAAACTCATGAACCTTAAATACGAATCCAAAGGAACTTCATGAGCCTAGTCCTCTACGAACCTCATGAACCTTTAATCCAAATCTGAAGGAACTTCATGAGCCTATTCCTATAGGAACCTCATGAACCTTAAATCCAAACATTGGAACTTCATGAGCCTAGTCCTCTAGGAATATCATGAACCCTAAATCCAAGTCCAATGGAACTTCTTGAGCCTAGTCCTATTGGAACCTCATAACCTTTAATCCGATTAAAGAGGAACTTCATGAGACCAGTCTTCTAGGAACCTCATGAACCTTAAATTGAAATCCAATGGAATTTCATGAGCCTAGTCCTCTAGGAAACTCATGAATCTTAAATACGAATCCAAAGGAACTTCATGATCCTAGTCCTCTAGGAAGCTCATGAATCTTAAATCCAAATCTAAAGGAACTTCATGAGCCTAGTCTTCAAAGAAACTCATGAACCTTAAATCCAAATCCAATGGAACTTCACGATCATAGTCCTATAGGAACCTCATGAACCTTAAATCCAAACATTAGAACATCATGAGCATAGTCCTTTAGGAAACTCATGAACCTTTAATCCGAATATAAAGGGACTTCGTGATCCTAGTCCTCTAGGAACTTCATGAACCTTTAATCCGAATCCAAAGGAACATCATGAGCCTAGTGTTCTAGGAATATCATGAAACTTAAATCCAAATCCAATGGAACTTCATGAGCCTAGTCCTCTTGGAACCTCAAGAACGTTTAATCCGAATCCAAGGGAACTTCATGAGCCTAGTCTTCCAGGAACCTCACGAACCTTAAATTCAAATCCAATGGAACTTCATGAGCCTAGTCCTCTAGGAAACTCATGAACCTTAAATATGAATCCAAATGAACTTCATGAGCCTCGTCCTCTAGGAACCTCATGAACCTTTAATCCGAATCTGAAGGAACTACATGAGCCTAGTCTTCTAGGAACCTTATGAACCTTTAATCCTAATCCAATGGAACTTCATGAGCCTAGTCTCTAGGAACCTCATGAACCTTTAATCGGAATCCAAAGGAACTTCATGAGCCTAGTCTTCTAGAAACCTCATAAACCTTAAATTCAAATCCAATGGAACTTCATGAGCCTAGTCCTATAAGAAACTCATGAACCTTAAATACGAATCCAAAGGAACTTCATGAACCTTTAATCCAAATCTGAAGGAACTTCATGAGCCTATTCCTATAGGAACCTCATGAACCTTAAATCCAAACATTGGAACTTCATGAGCCTAGTCCTCTAGGAATATCATGAACCCTAAATCCAAATCCAATGGAACTTCTTGAGCCTAGTCCTATTGGAACCTCATAACCGTTAATCCATACAGAGGAACTTCATGAGCCTAGTCTTCTAGGAACCTCATGAACCTTAAATTTAAATCCAATGGAATTTCATGAGCCTAGTCCTCTAGGAAACTCATGAATCTTAAATACGAATCCAAAGGAACTTCATGATCCTAGTCCTCTAGGAAGCTCATGAATCTTAAATCCAAATCCGAAGGAACTTCATGAGCCTAGTCTTCAAAGAAACTCATGAACCTTAAATCCAAATCCAATGGAACTTCACGATCATAGTCCTATAGGAACCTCATGAACCTTAAATCCAAACATTAGAACTTCATGAGCATAGTCCTTTAGGAAACTCATGAACCTTTAATCCGAATATAAAGGGACTTCGTGATCCTAGTCCTCTAGGAACCTCATGAACCTTTAATCCAAATCCAAAGGAACATCATGAGCCTAGTCTTCCAGGAACCTCACGAACCTTAAATTCAAATCCAATGGAACTTCATGAGCCTAGTCCTCTAGGAAACTCATGAACCTTAAATATGAATCCAAATGAACTTCATGAGCCTAGTCCTCTAGGAACCTCATGAACCTTTAATCCGAATCTGAACGAACTACATGAGCCTAGTCTTCTAGGAACCTTATGAACCTTTAATCCTAATCCAATGGAACTTCATGAGCCTAGTCTCTAGGAACCTCATGAACCTTTAATCGGAATCCAAAGGAACTTCATGAGCCTAGTCTTCTAGAAACCTCATAAACCTTAAATTCAAATCCAATGGAACTTCATGAGCCTAGTCCTATAAGAAACTCATGAACCTTAAATACGAATCCAAAGAAACTTCATGAACCTTTAATCCAAATATGAAGGAACTTCATGAGCCTATTCCTATAGGAACCTCATGAACCTTAAATCCAAACATTGGAACTTCATGAGCCTAGTCCTCTAGGAATATCATGAACCCTAAATCCAAATCCAATGGAACTTCTTGAGCCTAGTCCTATTGGAACCTCATAACCTTTAATCCGGTTACAGAGGAACTTCATGAGCCTAGTCTTCTAGGAACCTCATGAACCTTAAATTTAAATCCAATGGAATTTCATGAGCCTAGTCCTCTAGGAAACTCATGAATCTTAAATACGAATCCAAAGGAACTTCATGATCCTAGTCCTCTAGGAAGCTCATGAATCTTAAATCCAAATCCAAAGGAACTTCATGAGCCTAGTCTTCAAAGAAACTCATGAACCTTAAATCCAAATCCAATGGAACTTCACGATCATAGTCCTATAGGAACCTCATGAACCTTAAATCCAAACATTAGAACTTCATGAGCATAGTCCTTTAGGAAACTCATGAACCTTTAATCCGAATATAAAGGGACTTCGTGATCCTAGTCCTCTAGGAACCTCATGAACCTTTAATCCGAATCCAAAGGAACATAGTGTTCTAGGAATCTCATGAAACTTAAATCCAAATCCAATGGAACTTGATGAGCCTAGTCCTCTTGGAACCTCATGAACCTTTAATCCGAATCCAAGGGAACTTCATGAGCCTAGTCTTCCAGGAACCTCACGAACCTTAAATTCAAATCCAATGGAACTTCATGGGCCTAGTCCTCTTAGAACCTCATGAACCTTAAATACAAATCCAAAGGAACTTCATGAGCCTAGTCCTCTAGGAACCTCATGAACCTTTAATCCGAATCTGAAGGAACTACATGAGCCTAGTCTTCTAGGAACCTTATGAACCTTTAATCCTAATCCAATGGAACTTCATGAGCCTAGTCTCTATGAACCTCATGAACCTTTAATCGAAATCCAAAGGAACTTTACGAGCCTAGTTTTCTAGGAACCTCATAAACCTTAAATTCAAATCCAATGAAACTTCATGAGCCTAGTCCTATAAGAAACTCATGAACCTTAAATACGAATCCAAAGGAACTTCATGAACCTTTAATCCAAATCTGAAGGAACTTCATGAGCCTAGTCCTCTAGGAATATCATGAACCCTAAATCCAAATCCAATGGAACTTCTTGAGCCTAGTCCTCTTGGAACCTCATAACTTTTAATCCGATTACAGAGGAACTTCATGAGCCTAGTCTTCTAGGAACCTCATGAACCTTAAATTTAAATCTAATGGAATTTCATGAGCCTAGTCCTCTAGGAACCTCATGTATCTTAAATACGAATCGAAAGGAACCTCATGATCCTAGTCCTCTAGGAAGCTCATGAATCTTAAATCCAAATCCAAAGGAACTTCATGAGCCCAGTCTTCAAAGAAACTCATGAACCTTAAATCCAAATCCAATGGAACTTCATGATCCTAGTCTTATAGGAACCTCATGAACCTTAAATCCAAACATTAGAACTTCATGAGCCTAGTCCTCTTGGAAACTCATGAACCTCAAATTCAAATCCAATGTAACTTCATGAGCGTAGTCCTGTAGGAATCTCATGAACCTTTAATCTGAATCCAAAGGAACTTCATGAGCCAAGTATTCTAAGAACTCATGATCCTTAAATCCAAATCTAATGGAACTTCATGAGCCTAGTCCTCCAGGAACGTCATGAACCTTAAATCAAAAGCCAAAGGAACTTCATGAGCCTAGTCCTCTAGGAACCTCATGAACCTTAAATTCAAATCCAATGGAACTTTATGAGCCTAGTCCTCTAGGAAACTCATGAACCTTAAATACAAATCCAAAGGATTTCATGAGCTTAGTCCTCTAGGAACCTCATGAAACTGTAATCCGAATCTGAAGGAACTACATGGGCCTAGTCTTCTAGGAACCTCATGAACCTTTAATCCTAACCCAAATGAACTTCATGAGCCTAGTCTCTAGGAACCTCATGAACCTTTAATCCGAATCCAAAGGAACTTTATGATCGTAGTCTTCTAGGAACCTCATAAACCTTAAATTCAAATCCAATGGAACTTCATGAGCCTAGTCCTATAGGAAACTCATGAACCTTAAATACGAATCCAAAGGAACTTCATGAGCCTAGTCCTCCAGGAACATCATGAACCTTAAATCAAAAGCCAATGGAACTTCATGAGCCTAGTCCTCTAGGAATCTCATGAACCCTAAATCCAAACATTGGGACTTCATGAGCCTAGTCCTCATGGAAACTCATGAACCTTAAATTCAAATCCAATGTAACCTCATTAGCCTAGTCCTATAGGAACTTCATGAACTTTAACTCCAAACTCAAAGGAACTTCTTGAGTCTAGTCCACTAAGAACCTTATGAACCTTATATCCAAATCGAATGGAACTTCATGAGCCTAGTCCTTTAGGAACCTCATGAACCTTAAATCCAAATCAAAGGAACTTCATGGGCCTCGTCCTCTAGGAACCTCATGAACCTTAAATCCAAATCCAATGGAACTTCATGATCCTAGTCCTCTAAGAACCTCATAAACCTTAAATCCAAAACTAATGGAACTTCATGAGCGTAGTCCTATAGGAACCTTGTAACCCTTTAATCTAAATCTGAATGAAATTCATGAGCCTAGTCCTCTATGAACCTCATGAACTTTAAATCCAAACTCAAAGGAACTTCTTGAGTCTAGTCCTCTATGAACCTTATGAACCTTATATCCAAATCAAATGGAACTTCATGAGCCTAGTCCTTTAGGAACCTAATGAACATTAAATCCAAATCAAAGGAACTTCATGGGCCTAGTCCTCTAGGAACCTCATGAATCTTAAATCCATATCCAAAGGAACTTTATGAGCCTAGTCCTCTAGGAACCTCATGAACCTTTAATCCAAATTCGAAGGAACTTCATGAGCTTAGTCCTCTAGGAACCTCATAAACCTTTAATCCAAATCCGAAGAAACTTCATGAGCTTAGTTCTTTGGAACTCCATGAACCTTTACTCCAAATCCAAGATAACTTCATGAACCTAGTCCTATAGGAACCTCATGAACCTTAAATCCAAATCCAATGGAACTTCATGAGCCTAGTTCTAATATCCTATAATTTCACTATGAATTTTTCGCATTATTTTATCTAGGATGTACTGTACATAGTCGGACCGACATGATATGAGTGGATAATTTTGGAAATCGTGACAGCCGTGCCAGTATGTCTATCGAGGTTATTTTGATTCTAGGATATTACATGCTTGGTGTGTTTTTCGATGTCGGATATACTGTATGAGTGCTTGTACCATTGCCGTACTTGGTCGACAGTTGTATTCGAGGTATCGTGCATCAGAAGTATCGTATGAGAATGATATCCGAACGAGTATATGTATTCAGTATGTCGCGTGTACGTATTCAGTATATTGAGATGACAGACAGGAGCAAAATGGCTAAGTATGAAAGCCATTACGTACGTTATATGTTGGAGATTACGTACGTAGCTAAGTAATCTTAACGTACGTTAAGCTGTGTACATTACGTACATTAAGAATGGAATCAGCGGCCCGAGCTGTGGTCGGCAGGTGGGCCCGGTGTCGGCTGCTTTCGGCGCAGGATGTCGACAGGCGAGTCAACCCTAGCATTACGTACGCTATGCATGGCATATTACGTACGTAATATGGGTTGATACTGTAGCAAGTCAACCGCTACATTACGTACGCTATGGTGATGGTATTACTTACATAACGCAAGGTGCAAAATAATACAGATTACCGTGGATGACTATTACGTACGCTATATAGGACATATATCGTACGTTAAAGGCCTTACGTACGTTAACATTGGGACTTAACGTACGTAACGAGATGCACAGTTTTTAAAATAAGAACGGGACTTTCATTTCCTCACGTAAGAAAACACATTTCCTCCTCCCCAAATCATCCCTCTTCACTCTCATATCTATTTCAGACCTTCATACCCTTGTTAAGACTTTGATAAGGATGATCGGAAGCTTGAAACTTGGATTTCTTGGAGTTTTGGAAGTGTTTGATTGTGTTATTCATCTTCAAAAGGTATGTTGATGAACTCTACTCCTTGAATTCGGATTTTGATGTTAGTGTTGATGTTCTTCTTCGTATGAAAATGATTATGGTATTGTTGTTATGATTCTTGAGGATATCTGAACTATATATTGAATGAAGATGATGATATGTTTGTTTTTGTCTTGAATATGTTGACTATGATTATAGAATCATGTTGTTCTTGGTGATCTTGGTAGTATTGCTTCGATTCTTGATGTTAGGAGGATCGTATGTTGGAGAATATGATGATACATGCCTTGGAGTATGGATTTGATAAAGGTTAGATGTTAGAGCACATTGAATTACGTCGTTTTGTTGGCTTCAAACGTGATTATGGGTTAATTCATGTTCTTGAAGAATTCTTGAATGATATATATCCGTAAATTGGAAGGATTACGATTAATTTTGGTATATGATTATTCATGATGATAGCCGTAATTGTATTTCTATGAATTTGCAAGAATGAGCCATGTAAATCCGAATTTAAGATTGAAGTCGGAACCAATAATGTTGTAGACGTTGATAGAACTATTGATTATCGAAGTTCGGCTTGTATTCGTATCGATAAGAGTTGATATGGTTTGATTTTGTACGATCGAGATACCGTTGAGTTTGATTGGTTGATTATACCAGTTGTTGATTGTTATCGAACGTATCGTTGATTGAATATTGTATTAGGTTGCGTTAGATGATCGTTGATATTAACCGTTGTGCTGCGGTGAGTCGGGGTTGCGGAGCTTGTAGATGAAGACAACGGGACTAGTAAAAACTTCATCGTATCGGTATCGAGGGAAGTTATGCTTGCTCAGTTCATAATGTTAATAAATGATTTCGTTTTCATTCATTTATGATTCATATAGCAATGGTATCGTGGAATATGGGTTGTCAGAATGATTGTACGTATATTATGATTGGACCGAGATGAATCATAATGTATATGATTTTAAGGATGTCTAGTGGAAATGAGAACTTGAATTATAATTTGGTCTATTGCATGAGAAGTTGGATATTAAGGTTAGTTATCGTGTCGATGTTGAACTCGGGATGGTGGTTTGGTATTAGTTATGGACTGTACTTCATTTTGGATTGTCGGATAAATCGTGTATCCGTTCAGGGCGGTTGGTCGTGGAAAGGTTAGCGTCTCCATCTTGAGGTAAATTAATATTGTTAGATTATGATAATCATCGTGTTGCATTATTGCATGTGTGTGTTGACATTTCATGCGGTGAGTGTGCACCATTGTTTGTTATGTTTTGTAATGTGTTCTTCCTTTGAGCTGTGATCTATTGGGCTGATGTGTTAGGGGATAAGACCTATATGGCACCTATGTTCTGGTATATTCCTGTGTGGATAATTTCGTGACCCTTGGTTTCGACCTTGGGGTATTTTTTGATTGCATGAACTGTGTTAGGGGATAAGACCTATATGGCACCTATGTTCTGGGGTATTCCTGTGAGATGCTTCCGTGACCCTTGGTTGCTGCCTTGGGGTTTATGTGTTAATATTATATGCATTGTTGAGCATGATGTGGACTGTTGTCTGATGGAAATACGACATTGTGGTCGTGTCGGTCTTTCATGATCGAGTTACTGTTGCTCGTTTGGGAAATCTTCTGATCCTTGTTCGATATGTGTTTCTTCGAGATTTGTTGTCATGCTGTATCGTGGCATATCTGGAGTCAGATACGTTCTGATCGTTCATGTGTAGGATTTTCGGGACGGGCACGTGTATCATGTGTTGGTTTCGACCTCATATTGAACAGTGCACACGAGACGTACTTCGTGAGGCTGATTAAGTACGAGACCAGATGGGTACCTGATCAATACCCGTGGTTGGCTTGTACACGGACACATGTCTGGATCGAGCGTATCGTGATGTCCATCTTGAGTCTTATTGATTGGTCGTGCACAGTCCATGTATAATTGTATTTATTCGATATTCGGGTTGTCTTTGAAATCCCGTATATATGATTTTTATATGGTTGACGATTTTATTCCCTCGTGTATTCGTCGCCGTTGAACCTTTACTAATCTCGTTCGGAGTTACCATATCGATGGTCAATTCATTGATATCGATCCTTTATAAATCTCGTTTGTAGTTCACCCTGTCATTGGTAATATCGTTCGCTATTGATCCTTATTGATTCCGTTGAGAGTTGTCTCATCGTTGGTATTCTTGGTTATTAGACCTCGGTTGATGTTATTGGAGTTTACCGTGTCATCGGTATTTTCAATTGTTGATCCCTTATTATCCCTATTGGAGTTACCGTGTCGTCGGTATCCCCGGTTGTCGATTCCTTATTGCTCTTGTTGGAGTTTACCGTATCGTTGGTACTCCCGATTGTTGGTCCTTATTTATCTTGCTAGAGTTTATTGTGTCGTCGGGATTCTCGGTTGTTGACCCTTTATTGATCCTATTGGAGTTTATCGTACCGTTGGTGTTTCCGGTTGTCGACTCTTATTGATCTTGTTGGAGTTTACCGTATCGTCGGTATTCTCGGTTATTGATTCGTCATTGATCCTTACCGTGTCGTCGGTATTCTCGGTTATTGATTGTTCATTGATCCTTACCGTGTCGTCGGTATTCTCGATTATTGATTCTTCATTGATCTTGTTGGAGTTACCACATTATGGTAATCTCGTTCGTGGTTGATCCTTTGTCGATCTTGTGCGGAAACATCATGTCATTGATATTTCCGTTGTGATGCATTGATTGTTTATCATTATTGATTGTGTGAGCATTCATGCTTGTATTGATATTCGGGACTTGCCATTGTTTCGGTATAGTTAATTTGCAGATGTATCGTGTGATATTGGTTTTATCAGGATTGGGATCCGATTGTGCGACCCAGCCGGCAGAATCGAACTTGGCCAGATTATTCTATACATGAGATATGTTTATGTTGGGAAATCTTGGTAGTGTTTCGGATACAGTACAAGTGATTACATTTGAATTCGTTCATTACTTAAGGACACGAGGCGTGGGATATGGTAAGAATTGATTGTTATGGTTGTGAAAGGTTGGTAAGGTTACTTCCGTAAAATACATGGGGAATGTTCTTACTCTGTATATTACATTGATATGTAATTGTTTTTGTGATGTGATCGTTATCATTGTTGAGTATTATGGCTGATCCCGTCATGGGCTTTATCTTTTAGGTACTCGGAGTTCGAGCTAGTAGCGGTCGTGAAGGGATGAGCTTTTCGGTGATACCGGCTATGGCGTGATTGTTGGGATTGTGTATTTTTTTCTGGTTTCCAAATACCGCTGCAAATGTAATTATTTATTTTTTTTTTATCCGCTGCGCGTGTATATTTTAAAATGGCTTTCGGTATTCTTTGAATTGCGTTCTCATCCACTGCGTGTGTGTGTACTTTCAAAGGGCCTTTTTGCATTTTTAAACGTTTGCGAAAATGATTTTAGCCTTGTGGGTTCCAATGTGGGGCCCACGGCGCTGTAATATTCCCGTTTGGTTTTGGGGGTGTTACACTAGTCCTCTGGGTACCTCATGAACCTTAAATCCAAAATCCAAAGGAACTTCATGAGCCTACTCCTCTACTAACCTTATGAACCTTTAATCCAAATCCAAAGGAACTTCATGAGTCTAGTCCTCTAAGAACCTTATGAAACTTAAATCCAAATCGAATGGAACTTCATGAGCCTATTCCTTTAGGAACCTCATGAACCTTAAATCCAAATCAAAGGAATTTCATGAGCCTAGTCCTCTCGGAACCTCATGAACCTTAAATCAAAATCCAATGGAACTTCATGAGCCTAGTCCTCTAAGAACCTCATAAACCTTAAATCCAAAACCAATAGAACTTCATGAGCCTAGTCCTCTAGGTACCTCATGAACCTTAAATCCAAATCCAAAGGAACTCCATGCGCCTAGTCCTCTAGGAACCTCATGAACCTTTAATCCAAATCCAAAGGAACTTCATGATGAGCCTAGTCCTCTAGGAACCTTATGAACCTTAAATCCATATCCAAAGGAACTTTATGAGCCTAGTCCTCTAGGAACCTCATGAATCTTTAATCCAAATCCGAAGGAACTTCATGAGCTTAGTCCTCTAGGAACCTCATGAACCTTTAATCCAAATCCGAAGAAACTTCATGAGCCTACTTCTCTGGGAACTCCATGAACCTTTAATCCAAATCCAAGAGAACTTCACGAGCCTAGTCCTCTAGGAACCTCATGAACCTTAAATCCAAATCCAATGGAACTTCATGATCCTAGTCCTATCCAAATCCAATGGAACTTCATGAGTCTAGTCCTCTGGGTACCTCATGAACCTTAAATCCAAATCCAAAGGAACTTCATGAGCCTACTCCTCTACTAACCTTATGAACCTTTAATCCAAATCCAAAGGAACGACATGAGCCTAGTCCTCTAGGAACCTCATGAACCTGTAATCTAAATTCGAAGGAACTTCATGAGCCTAGTCCTCTAGGAACCTCATGAACCTTAAATCTAAATTCAACTGAACTTCATGAACCTAATTGTCTAGGAACCTCGTGAACCTTAAATGCAAATCAAATAGAATTTCATGAGCCTGGTCCTCTATTAACCTCTTGAACCTTAAATCTAAATCCAAATGAACTTCACGAGCCTAGTCCTCTAGAAACCTTGTAAACCTTTAATCTAAATCTGAAGTAACTTCATGAGCCTAATCCACTAGGAACCCATGAACCTGTAATCAAAATCCAAAAAAACTTCATGAGCCTAGTCCTCTAGGAACCTCGTGAACCTTAAATGGAAACTCAAAGGAACTTCTTGAGTCTAGTCCTCTAGGAACCTCATGAACCTTAAATCCCAATCGAATGGAACTTCATGAGCCTAGTCCTTTAGGAACCTCATGAACCTTAAATCCAAATCAAAGGAACTTCATGAGCCTAGTCCTCTATGAACCTAATGAACCTTAAATCCAAATCCAATGAAATCATGAGCCTAGTCCTATAGGAACCTCATAAACCTTAAATCCAAATCCAATGGAACTTCATGAGCCTAGTCCTATAGGAACCTTGTAACCCTTTAATCTAAATCTGAATGAAATTCATGAGCCTAATCCACTAGGAACCCCATGAACTCTTAATCCAAATCCAAAAAAACTTCATGAGCCTAGTCCTCTATGAACCTCATGAACTTTAAATCCAAACTCAAAGGAACTTCTTGAGTCTAGTCCTCTAAGAACCTTATGAACCTTATATCCAAATCGAATGGAACTTCATGGGCCTAGTTCTTTAGGAACCTCATGAACCTTAAATCCAAATCAAAGGAACTTCATGAGCCTAGTCCTCTATGAACCTCATGAACCTTAAATCCAAATCCAATGGAACTTCATGAGCCTAGTCCTCTAAGAACCTCATAAATCTTAAATCCAAAACCAATGGAACTTCATGAGCCTAGTCCTCTAGGTACCTCATGAACCTTAAATCCAAATCCAAAGGAACTCCATGCGCCTAGTCCTCTAGGAACCTCATGAACCTTAAATCCATATCCAAAGGAACTTTATGAGCCTAGTCCTCTAGGAACCTCATGAATCTTTAATCCAAATCCGAAGGAACTTCATGAGCTTAGTCCTCTAGGAACCTCATGAACCTTGAATCCAAATCCGAAGAAACTTCATGAGCCTAGTTCTTTGGGAACTCCATGAACCTTTAATCCAAATCCAAGAGAACTTCACGAGCCTAGTCCTCTAGGAACCTCATGAACCTTAAATCCAAATCCAATGGAACTTCATGATCCTAGTCCTATCCAAATCCAATGGAACTTCATGAGCCTAGTCCTCTGGGTACCTCATGAACCTTAAATCCAAATCCAAAGGAACTTCATGAGCCTACTCCTCTACTAACCTTATGAACCTTTAATCCAAATATAAAGGAACTTCATGAGTCTAGTCCTCTAGAAACCTCATGAATCTCAAATGAAATTCAAAGGAACGACATGAGCCTAGTCCTCTAGGATCCTCATGAACTTGTAATCTAAATTTGAAGGAACTTCATAAGCCTAGTCCTCTAGGAACCTCATGAACCTTAAATCGAAATTCAACTGAACTTCATGAGCCTAATTGTCTAGGAACCTCGTGAACCTTAAATGCAAATAAAATGGAATTTCATGAGCCTAGTCCTCTATTAACCTCTTGAACCTTTAATCCAAATCCAAATGAACTACATGAGCCTAGTCCTCTAGAAACCTTGTAAACCTTTAATCTAAATCTGAAGGAACTTCATGAGCCTAATCCACTAGGAACCCATGAACCTGTAATCAAAATTCAAAAAAACTTCATGAGCCTAGTCCTCTAGGAACCTCATGAACCTTAAATACAAACTCAAAGGAACTTCTTGAGTCTAGTCCTCTAGGAACCTCATGAACCTTAAATCCGAATCGAATAGAACTTCATGAGCCTAGTCCTGTAGGGACCTCATGAACCTTAAATCCAAATCAAAGGAACTTCATGAGCCTAGTCCTCTATGAACCTCATGAACCTTAAATCCAAATCCAATGGAACTTCATGAGCCTAGTCCTCTAAGAACCTCATAAACCTTAAATCCAAAACCAATGGAACTTCATGAGCCTAGTCCTCTAGGTACCTCATGAACCTTAAATCCAAATCCAAAGGAACTCCATGAGCCTAGTCCTCTAAGAACCTCATGAACCTTAAATCCATATCCAAAGGAACTTCATGAGCCTAATCCACTAGGAACCTCATGAACTTTTAATCCAAATCCGAAGGAACTTCATGAGCTTAGTCCTCTAGGAACCTCATGAACCTTGAATCTAAATCCGAAGAAACTTCATGAGCCTAGTTCTTTGGGAACTCCATGAACCTTTAATCCAAATCCAAGAGAACTTCACGAGCCTAGTCCTCTAGGAACCTCATGAACCTTAAATCCAAATCCAATGGAACTTCATGATCCTAGTCCTATCCAAATCCAATGGAACTCCATGAGTCTAGTCCTCTGGGTACCTCATGAACCTTAAATCCAAATCCAAAGGAACTTCATGAGCCTACTCCTCTACTAACCTTATGAA